>CAIGQQ010037820.1:2409072-2446220 GCA_903798035.1 Danio albolineatus | reverse complement strand
GGGGGGGAGATGCGAAGATGAGAAATGAAATTTAGGCTGGATATTTACATTCAACTTGGAATGATCCGATTGGCTAGTTAGTGATTAGTGATAGGGATCAGCTGTAGTCAATCCTATCACATGCTCCTCTCGAAATTTGTTTGTGAAACTTCACGTTGATTTGATTTGAATGCATTAATGACCTTATTAAGATGCAATTCTAGAAATCATAGATTTGGAATGAGCAGCTTCTCTTGCTCTGGTTAAAACGGCATTTTACATCCTTCATCTCGACAATTAATGAAAAATGAAAGATTTTGTATGACAATTAAGAATACTTCTACCATGTGCAAAATTAACACCAATTACTGCTAAATTTCTATAGACTTTAGAATGTTTAAAATGCTCATGCTTAAAATGCTCTTTTACTTCTGTATGATAACTTGGCCTTGATCCTGTTAGTGATGTTAGAACTAAACGGTGACCTTTAAACTTAGGAAATAGGTTGTTCTCTAAATTTTATCTCCACTGTGTAACTACTAAAAACAGGATATGAGGTACATTTACCATATCTAATGATCTCTGCCTGACAAAAATGTTCTAATGTGATTTTGTTTTAAAGTAAAATTCTATACTTTCTCCACCACAAATTGCAACTGGAACTGACTCTGAAGAGTTGTTACTTTTGATAGCCAAGCACAGATGTAATTCAGCTACAAAAACAAACTTAAAACTGTTCTGTTGTTGTTTTTTATATACAGCTTTATTTATTTATATTTTATTTATATACAAATTAATGCACAGTGCATCTGTAAACAATTTCTGTTCATATAAAAACATACATTCGAACAAGATTATAATAGAATTTTTTATGATATCTGCCTAATTCACAACATGAAATGAGCAAAAACATAATACAACTTTAACATATTTACATTTATACAAAAATAGGACGCGTTTATCCACATGGAGTGTTTCTCAATCTAGTATTCAATATTACATGTGCAAAATATATGGACAATATATAACGCTGATCAGTGGAGTATCTTTTGCAGGTCCTTTCTGACTTATCACCGGTATCACAGATGCTGTGTCATCTGGTGTCGTCCTGAACTTAAGCCACCTAAAATGATAAAGCATAATGTTATACTCGCTATCAAAAAATAAGGCAAATAAATCTTGCTGTTGCAAGGCTATCAGTAATAAATGCAGTTAATGAGTAACTAAGTGACCTTAAGAAGTCAAGTCACCTTTGAATCTACAGCACGTACCTCTTTGCGATTGCATGTACCACATATGCAGCCGAACAGGCCGTTGAACACCTGGAAGCCACAGAGCAGCAGCTCTAAACAAGCAGCCACAAGCAGAATGGCAAACAGGCCCAGGTTAAACTCCACTATATTTTCTGGCTCATCACAAATCGTCCAGGTGTCTGAGTTTCCCAGGTAGTTTTCAGTACTGTGCAAGAAAAATAAATCACATCAACATACAATAAAAGAAATAACCATTTTGTGCACACCGTTAACGCAGTCATATTTTAATCTCACATCTTAAATGTTTGGTCTAATTCCATTTTTTTTTTCTTTAACAGATTGTTCACATCAAAAATTAAGATTAATCATTATTAATCAACTTCAAATTGTGCCAAACCTTAAGGAGTTTCTTATTTCTGTTCATCACAAAAGAAGATATTTTGAAGAATGTTGGAGACCGTCATCATTGATATTCAAAGCAGTGTTGTCCAAAATATCTATATCGATAAATATCGAAATATTTTAAATGATACAATCTTGCATTTGGTGAATATCAATACTGGCTTTGCTCTATCACACTCTTTCTTCTCACCAGCAGGGGGATTAATATAATAGAATTATGAATTAATAACTAATGTAATGGCGGTTCATTCCGCTGTGGCGACCCCGGATTAATAAAGGGACTAAGCCGAAAAGAAAATGAATGAATTAATAACTAATGTAATATAATAATATTAGATTTTAAAACTTGTTTTAATCAGAAAATAAAATGATATTATTTTTTCCCTTTTTACTTCATTCGCATAGTTTTACTGTTGCGGAATTTGTTCTTCACGGTATAGAAATTAGTATTGAATATCGATATTTTTTTTAGTATCGTATCGAAGTGGGAAAGTCCAGTATCATGACAACACTAATTCATAGTAGCAAGAAATACTGTGGAAGTCAATGGTTACCCCTTTCCAGCCTTCTTCAATATATCTTCTCTTGCATTCAACAGAAAAAAAGCAACTCAGGTTTGTAACAAGCGCAGAGTGAATAAATGATGACAGAATTTTCATTTTTGGGTGAACTATACTTTGAACCTTTCAAATGGGACGCACCAATAACTTCTTACCTGTTTTGGAATGGTCTGGTCCATTCTCCACTATCAAGCATGCAAACTGGTCCTTTAAGCAATGCAATAACAGCTACAGCACCACTATAGAAGGCACCAACCACACCAATTGCTGCAAAGATGATGGACAGGAACATCTAGTGGAATAAGACAGAACAGCAGGTCAGATAAGGCTCACTTTTTGTGCATTTTTGTTTGATTGTTTTACAATAGCTCTGCTGATGAGAGTGGTTGAGCTCAAGCACATCAAATGAAATGCAAAACAAGAAGCCTCTTTAAGACATTTGACTGGTCAGAAGATTTGATTAGAAACTGACGTCAAAAAAAGTGTTGATCCATTTAAGCGAAAGCTGCAAGCTTTGATTGTTTATATCTTCTAAATGCAATTAATCTTCACTTTTTTGCGCACACTATAATACAGATATCCTTAAAACTAGCATATTAACATTCAAATATATTTAGATGTCACAAGGACTTCAAGTATTTGTTTAAATAAACTAACCTAAACAGCATGTTATACTGAATCTGTATGACTTTCTTTTATGAATCACAAATTTATTTTAAAAACTTTTCCAACAGTTTTTGCACATACAGTGAAAGTTAATGGGTCCAAACAACTAAAGTACAATGGCTAAAGCTAATGCCCTGGCTTTGTTGAGATGTCAAGGCTGTAATGTGATGGTTAAGAAAGGCTTGCATGATCTAAATCAGTCTTTGCACTCTCTACAATGATAAAGTCGAGGGCACTTCCAACTCAGAAATTTGAAACGCATCTAAATACAAAAATTGTTTTTAGAAAGAAAATTGTTTAAACAATCTTTTTCCTGTAGAAATTTAAAGTGCAGAACTGTTTGGATGTTCTAACTGAAACGAGATGCTGAACAGAAAGAAATGTTTTATTTAATTACTTAGTGTTTTCAGAGAGTGGTTTAGGATATTCTGTGAAAGCTGTCGAACTGACATCATCAAAGAAGGAACTCCATTTCAGAGAGGAAGCAGACTTTCTGAGGAAGGGGCAGGCTTTCAATTTTGCAATCCTCCTATTGTCTTTCACTCACAGCAAACTAACGGTTAGAAGGGCTTGGCTAAGCATATTTTGCTCAATCCGTCAAACTAATGTCATCAAATATCTGCCATTCCAAAGCAGAGGCAAACGGTCAGATTTGAATTAGAGATTACTGAAACATCCAAACCGTTTCCTCTGATGATTCATTTGCACATCTAAATTATTCACATTAAGACTAACAATTTGCGCTACCAAAATAAACACTAAATTTTCATTTCATGTGGTTTGGAAAGATTACCATGGCAAACATTTCTTTCATAATCAACTAGTAATCAACAGTCCGGTAAAGAAACAATTATAAAGATGTAATGAGTCCCACAGCCTGCATACACTTCTGTTACACACTCAAAAGTACATGCTTTTTTACACATACTTTTACATAATAGAGGTGTTTAAACCTAATTTCACATAAAATATGAACAAAAGTTTTAGGTTTTTTGAAAAACCTTTATACAATGTGCACAAGTCTCATTTTTTCAAGTTAAATCCATTAAAGTGAAAACATGTCTCAAAACATTTACTTTCATAAATTGGATTTAAAAATCTTGTCAGAAAATCATAGTTAATTGAAATAAGGGTAAATTATGTAAATAAAAAAATTAATAAACAATGTAAATCATAGAATGTAAAATTTTGACTGCACTGACACTTCAAAATAAACTTTTTTTCTTTTAATGAGGCAAAAAAGCTGAAGCTGTGAAAATGGCCAATCTTACCCCACAACGGTTTGCACAACATCCTTCTCTCCCAGTGCTATGAATGTGAATCGCAGGGATCAGCACCTAAGATTAAAAACCAGCAGACATATCAAACATAAATATATCAAAGAGATGTAGCCCACATTTCAAAAACCAAAACGGATGCTCTGTTTGTGTTCACAGAAATAGAAACCAAGAAACCGACCAGACTACCCCAACATAAAAGTCAATGCAAAGGTAGAAATGTCTCACCAAGATGCCTCCTCCAACAACACCTCCCATGTATTTGATCTCATCTGTCAGACGGTACTCTCCGTCAGCATCCTCCGCAGCGTAGGTGGTTTTAAAATCAGGGAAGAACAGAAAGATGTTGCTGAGGATGGACACTAACGCCAACGGATAGAGACTGATGCCAATAAACTTGGAGCACTTTCCGGTACACATAATGTAAGTATTTTGTTAAGCCGAAGATCAGAAAAGTTAAGCCTTTCTTCTGGTGTGTGTTCAATAGAGGAGAAGGTGGATTATAAATACTGCGTTCGACCAGACAAACACACCTTTTCGACGTCAGACCACAACTGATGTCACACCTTTATCACACATTAGTGCTCATAAAAATGACTGTACTTTGAACTACCAATGCCATTCTGTCAATGAAGTCTCATTAGATGGAATAATTAGTGCTTTTATATACATTGATTTTGCCAACCCTAATAAATCAATAAGTGCATTTCTGGTAAAGATATATTTATCATTTACATGATTGTAATATTACCCTTTGATCCCAGAGCTCAGTCAATGTTATCTGCTGTCGGAGGAGTGTGGCTCTGGCAGAACTTTGAACTTTTCAGTGCACTTAAACAGAACCCACATACTCTCTAATCTGAAAATCTATAAACCATCAGCGGAAACTCTGACCAAATTCACACAAATTAATCAGAAAGGTGTAGGCCTATTTTGTATTTTTATGCAATGACAGTGCACATCAAAACTGTTGGGAAATGGGTCAAGGTACAGATACGTGAACATTTCTGTTTATTATTTGTGATGGGAGAAGAACTAAAGGGATACTAAAATATAATCAAACCTTTATCATTTTGTCCTGTTTTTTTAAACACAAAAGAAGATATATTGAAACATGTTGGAATAAAGATTTTTTTAAAAGAGGAAAACCTGTAAACATTGACCGCCAAAGGAGGTAAAAGCAAATGCTATGGAAGTCAATGTTTACAGGTTTTTTTCTTTCTTCAAAATATCTTTAGAGTTGAACAGAAGGAATAAATTTGTTTAGGTTTGGAACCACTTGAGTGTAATGAGTCAAATTTAATTTTTGTGTTTAACATTTTGTGTGTGAAAAATATTCGTATACATTTTAAATACTCAATAATTTACACTAACCGGCCACTTTATTAGGTACACTTGTCCAACTGCTTGTTAACGCACATTTCTAATCAGCCAATCACATGGCAGCAACTGAATGCATTTAGGCATGTAGACATGGTCAATCTGCTGCAGTTCAAACCGAGCATCAGAATGGGGAAGAAAGATGATTTAAGTGACTTTGAACGTGTTGGTGTCAGACGGGCTGGTCTGAGTATTTCAGAAACCGCTGATCTACTGGGATTTTCACACACAACCATGTCTGGGGTTTACAGAGAACGGTCCGAAAAAGAGAAAATATGCAGTGGCAGTTCTGTGGGCACAAATGCCTTGTTGATGCCAGAGGTCAGAGGAGAACGGCCAGTCTGGTTTGAGCTGATAGAAACGCAACAGTAACTCAAATAACCACTCGTTAAAACCGAGGTATGCAGAAGAGCATCTCTGAATGCACCACACATCCAGCCTTGAGGTGGATGGGCTACAGCAGCAGAAGACCACACAGAGGGCTACTCCTGTCAGCTAAGAACATGAAACTGAGGCTACAATTCGCACAGGCTCACTAAAATTGGACAATAATTTAAAAAAGGCCTGGTCTGATGAGTCTCAATTTCTGCTGCGACATTCGGATGGTGGGTGTGAAACATGAAAGCATGGATCCGTCCTGCGCTGTATCAGTGGTTTTGGCTGGTGGTAGTGGTGGTGTAATGGCGGAGGGGATATTTTCTTGACATACTTTGGGCCCATTAGTACCAACTAAGCATCATGTATCCATCTTCTGATGGCTACTTCCAGCAGGATAACGCACCATGTCATAAAGCGTGAATCATCTCAGACTGCATTCTTGAACATGACAATGAGCTCACTATACTCAAATGGCCTCCACAGTCACCAGACCTCAATCCAATGGAGCACTATTGCGATGTGGTGGAACGGGAGATTCGCATCACGGATGTGCAGCCGACAAATCTGCAGCAACAGCATGATGCTATCATGTCAATATGGACCAAAATCTCTGAGGAATATTTCCAGTACCTTGTTAAATCTATGCCACAAAGTATTAAGGCAGTTCTGATGGCAAAAAGGGGTCCAACCTGGTACTAGTCAGGTGTACTTAATAAAGTGGCCATTGACTATATTAGCAAATGTCTTAAGTTTTCAGATGGGTTGAAATGGTATAAACTGAAAAGTAGATAAAATGCTTCACACTCTTAAAAATAAAGGTTATTTATAGGCATTGTCGGTTCAATGAAGAACCTTTAACATCCATAAAAGCATGACAGGTACTTTAGATTATTATAAATGTTCTTTACCCTAAAAATGCTTCTTTAAAATACACTCTTAAAGGTTAGAGGAATACAAAATGCTGTTTCAATTGCAATGCTCTGAAAACCCCATTCTGGAACCTTTATTTTTAACAGTGCATGTAAAATAGGCTAACGCTGACTCTCGTCTTGGTTCAATAACCACAACACTCATTTACATAAACCTGCATGGTAAAAAAAAAACTCGTGCAGGGACTTTACACAAACTCTTTGGCTTACCAAAGTGAGATGCCATATGATTGTAAGATTAATGAACTCCGTTTGACCTGAATGTTACATAAAATGTATTTTTACAGTTCTTTGTTTTTGACGGTTCTCAAATACAGTAAATGTATTCCTGGATGGGAATTCATTTCTGTAGCAAAAGTTAGAATGAAAAAGGTTTTGGGCTGTGGATGAGGGCAAAAAATAAACACTAGTATTTATTCAAATTTGTACTCCTGATATAAAAAAGCATATATTGACCCTTACTTTGTTTATTAACACTAGCACTTAGTGTTAATTTTGTTCTATCAAATTATGTTTTTCTTCATTTATTAAAAAGCTTGCAACATGTGTTCTCAACTCAAATGCAACTCACTGGGACATATCATATTTTTGCTCATTTTCTATTTAATTGTTTCCATTGTCGTCATTTTAAACCGATTCAGATAAAAGATTCACTGAAGAAATGTAAATAATTTGAATGGGTTACAGTATGAAGCATTGTATCTACTATCTATCTATTTAGTTCATGTAGAATGACCTGGCCTAAGATGTAAAGACATTTATTTTTCGATACATTATTTGATAACTTAAAGTACTTCACAACAGCAAATCATTGTCCCACAAATGACAAGCGTTAAAATAATCCATCTTTAGATTATTTTTTGCGAAAGCAGTTTTAGTATGAAAACTTTGACCTCATTTACCACTCTGTTACAACATCTGACGTCAATTGAATCATTCATCTTCTGTCACATGATTAAAAAAAAAGATAAGGTCTAAATATAACTTTAAAGTCTAAATATAACTAAAAAGTCTAAAAATAACTTAAAAGTAAAAACCCACTTTAAGATATAAAGCCACGATCAAAATTCACAAATTGAGTTATTCCATTTACAGTGTAAAGCACTGCGACCTGATTTCCACTGTAATTTGTTTCCAATGGCCTTATTATATCCGTTTAAAGTGCGAAACAGACTTTTTCCAGCCACATTAGCTTTTTGAAGTCAGAACTTAAGACAGCCGGATGTGAAATACTTGTGAGTAATATGTGAAGTGAATGCTCAGAGTCATCAACAAGAAGCTATTTTAAAATCATAATCACACTGATTGGTGACCTAAATGAAAGTGTTCTTCAATAAGGTCAAGACTTTTCAGTTAACTCAACTTCAGGTCCAGGATTGTGTCAATGCTGTTACTCCCTGTGAACTCTAAACAATGGCCCGTGTCCAGGAATGATGACGTCAGCCATCTGTAACGCCATCTGCCGGTTGGCCTCTTGAATCTGAGGATTCTCACTAAGCTCTTTCCAAGAATCTTCATCATGACAGCGTTCAAACAAGTCTCCTGCAACAAGCACTGAACCCTCTGATGTGCCTTTCACCAGGACACTGACATCTCTGCCCATGTGACCAGGGGTGAAAATGACGGATACCTTTTGGATAAAGGGGATCAAGGAGGTGCATTAGAATAATTGAATTAATGTACACACACATATTATAGTATGATTTCTAAATAATATACACAAAAACAGCTTATGTTTTACATCTAATTTATTCCTGTCTAATGTTTTTCCACAGGGTTCCCATAAAGTGCTAAAAAGGGACAGAAAACCATGTAAAAACATTTATTTTTGTACATAAAAAAATCTTTTAACCCATATTTTAAATCATATACATACAGCTTCTTCCAAAGAAAATCTTAATGTTTCACCTATATGACAGGTGCAAATGCTGGCTATTTATTAGCAATACTTTATTGCTTAAGGTATTTATAATTTTACCTAATTTTTACCTAATTATCATTTTTAAGATTTTAACTACTCCCGAATACCTATATAAGGCTATTTGTTACAGTATTTTGTTAATTTTTGTTAACTTTACTTAATATTAGCTCGGTTTTACAAAATAATATTAACACATTATCATAATAAAAAGATTAATTTGTTAATGCTGCAACTAGGCATGGGACGATAACTGTTTTCAAGGTATACCACGGTTTGGAAAAGTCAAGGTTTTCAAACCGCCAAAATTTTCTGTAATACCGTTCCTAAGGTATTGTTTTATTCTTTTTAAAATTATTATTTTATTTTTAGAAAAAAATGTCCAAAGATGCCATTTTAAATTGTAAAGAAAGTCAACGATTCACTTTCATTATTCAGCCTGACATGTTTACTGCTCCAAAATATTATAAATCTTTCAAAAAATAAAATATATTGTGTTCAAAGGGAAAAATAGTTTTAGTTTTTTACCCAGACATTTAACAATAATATATTTTATAACAGTAATCACAATACCGTCATACCGTGAAACCGTGATATTTTTATCCAAGGTTATCATACCGTCAGTATCTTATACCGGCCCATGCCTAGCTGCAACTAGCCTTACCTAAGCTTAGTATTTAAGCTTTTTCCAATATGTTAAACTATTACAAGAGGTTAATACCTTTTTGCAAGTCTAATTATGTGCCTGTATGATATGAATAACTTACAAAGTTATCTATAGTGTAAGGCTGTCCTTCAGCCAGCCGGTTTGGCAGATATTTATCTCTCACGCTTATGTCGCATCCCACAATTATTTTGGCCTCAGGAAACAACCCTAAGTTTCCCACGTGGTCCGAGTGACCGTGGGTTCCGACAACAACATCAACACTGTCTGGTGTCAAACCCTTCTCCTCGAGTTTAGCCACAAGACAGTCTCTGTCCCACGGACCGCCGGTGTCCACTAGAATAGTGTTTGGTCCTGTGATTAAAGTAATAGTGCCGTCTGCCCTGAACGCGCCGTCATCTTCAGCCGTACAGTAGCCCTCCTTCAGCACTGACACGCTGTACGGCTGACCACAAATGTCGGAACTGATGCCAGATTCGGTTTTTCTTATTGTGCAGTGCGTGGCCATTTAACTGTGTAGTATGTGATAATCTCAGCTCAACAAAACAAACACTTTTCTTCTTCGGCAGATAATTTATGGCGGTTTAAGCACTTCATTTTCACTGTCGCGCCACGAACTTCTACGGAAAGTCACTAAGGACAAACTATCAAGAATGTGGCAAGCCGTTTAACATTTAATCTCATTCATTCATTCATTCATTCATTCATTCATTCATTCATTCATTCATTCATTCGTTCATTCATGTTACAGAAGGTGCATATTTTATTTTGTCTCTAGAATTAAAAGCAATACTTACAATTTCTTTTTATTTTAAAATCCATTCATTCATTCGTTTTCTTTTCGGCTTAGTCCCTTTATTGGTCTGGGGTCGCCACAGCGGAATGAACCGCCAACTGATCCAGCATTTGTTTTACGCAGCGAATGCCCTTCCAGCCACAACCCATTTCTATTTTGAAATGAAACATGTTATTTGAAGAATTACAGCCTTTTGAGTAAGCAATGTGGAAATTAATTGTTCTTTTTTCCAGTTATCAGACATTTGTCATATTATCTCGTGATTTAATATGAAGCATTTAGTTAGCCTTACTTGTGTAACTTCCTTTAGTGTTAGGGAATTGTACAAAACTAGAATATAAAATGATGAGTTAAGAATAAACAAACTGTGTTATATTGCTTGTCAAAATATGTTTATGTGGTGTTACTCTCACTAGTGTTACTTTTCTTATGGCAACACCACTGAAGATCATTGTTTCTCTCACCGGTGTTATCGTGTTTTTTCCTGGGTCACATTAAAAATCTTTATATCTTTTGTAATGAAATGCGTAATCATTTATAAGATTATTGTACATCCATTAAATTCTGCTGCGCTCAATACTTATGATTTAAATGATTCCATCATACCTTATAGATGATTTTCAAATATTGTCATTTTTATACAAAATGTACAGTTGCAGAAATGAACTAACATTGTGAAATAACATTTTAAACAAACCTGATTAAAACAAATAAAACCTCCTTATTTGTTGCACTGCCTGTTTTTTTTATTTATAACTCTGACTATATTTGATGAAAGAGACATTATAAGAAATACAATGATAATACAATCTTATTCATAGGCTGCAAGTCCTTTTATTGGTAATTATTCATTGAATACTAAAACCAATTTAATAGATACTATTATTTAGATTTTACAACTTATTTGTAAGACACCATCTTTTGTAATTGTTACTAGAAACAACAGCTTAATCATCACACCTGCTTTTTTATTTCTTATGTCTTCTTTTGAATGTTTACATATTTTATGCATAATAAACCTGCCCCTTTATTTATCCACTGAAATCATTATTTTATGTAGCAGTGATATTACTGTGAATACCAAATTTATCAATAATAGTTTTTTGCAATGCTACTTTTTTACGTATTAATTTTAAGTAAATGTTTTAAAAATCACAAGATGTGATCTTGTTTTATACAGAAGTCCCTAACAGCAGGGTATATTTATAACTGTTTTTTTGTTTTTTGTTTTTTTGAGGCATTAACAATCCATTACATGTTAAAAAGAGGCTCTTGGTGATGACAAAATAGAATTGAAAATTATGAATTTACACAGACCATTTAATGCAGCATATTGTCTTTACACTGAATTGAGCAGACACAGACCAGCTTTAGACCCTCCTTAAATTGTCTATGTAAAGATGACTTATGTGACATAAATAATACAATAGTACTCAGTTACATCACCGTAAATGTGTATGATAAGACATGATGTTACTCACTGTAAATTTAGTCACATAATTTGTAATCAGTAACTCTATACAATTCATAAGCAACATACAGTGGTGGAGGGTAACCAAGGTTTCTTTTTTACTTCAAGTATTTATTACTGTACTATTTCTTTACTACATTACTTTACTACTTTCCAAAACAAAATATTTCACTCCTTTTCTTCTCAAAAATCTCTTACATGAAAGTAAAAAAGTATTTTGCTGGTGGAATTTGCACTGAATTAAAAGTTTCCAGTAAACGATTCACTGATTCAAATGATCTGTTCAGAGTGGGTCTCCAGTAAACAAATCACTTGACTTTACAAACAGGGTTCAGCGTGGGAATGTGGTTTTGAAGGTTTTCACTTGAATCATCATCAATTATCAGTGAGGTTATCAAAGTGTGACGTCAAACTTTCGGCAAAATAAACATAAAAGGCTTTTACTTTCATTTCTTTAGTTAGTTTAAAATCAAATACTCTTGTACTTTGATCCAAGTAATATTGAAAATGAGGACTTTGTATTACTGAAGTAATATTTTATTAAGGTATAGGCTATAAGTACTTTACTTTTACTCAAATGCTTAATTTTTGTACTTAAAAGGGGTGAAAAGATTACAAGTTAGATTTGCAAGTCACTAATGTCTGTAAAAGACAAATATACTAACATCACAAAATTAGTAGGCTACTGGTATTTAATGGATTAGTGAGTATTTATTAGGCAGGCGATTAGTAATAATTGACCACATTCTAATAGTAGTAATAGTTAGTAATAGTTAAACAGATACTAGCATCTAAAAAATAAATCTACAGTGCCTATAGAAAACCATCATCCCCTTTGAAATAATTGATTTATTTGTTATACAAATCACAGTTTGAAACTATAAAATGTTTTTGTAGCATTCTCCTAACCTGAGTAAAGGTGTAGATTTTGCACACGGTGAGATGATTTTCTATAGGTCCTATAGATCCAAGAAAATAAATACTGTTTTATAGATTAAATGTTAAAATGGCTTGCCATAGTAAGAGCATTTCATATCGTGTTATGGAACAATCGCGCCACCTTTTGTTGGCAGGAAAGACAGGTTCATTTTTATTAACTTATAATAATAATAATAATAATAATAATAATAATAATAATAAGAATAATAAGAATAATAATAATAATAATAATGATAATAATAATAAATACTTTTGTGTGTGTGTGAATCCTCTCTTTAATCGTAAACCACTCGGAATGACCACAAGTTTGCAGTGTTTCCATAAATAAAGGGATTTGAATTGCAGCAACACTCGACATCACGTGACTGGATTTGACGTTTGCAATCATGGCGGCTTCGGAAGCAGTTGTAGAAACATCATTCATGGATCCTTTCAAAGATGTTCTGGTTAATTACTTAATGCCAGAAAAATGCTACGACGAGTTCTTTTTGCAGTTCAATCTGCTGCACGGTAGGTTCACAATTGATTAGTTTCGTGTTCACTTTCTAGAGAAATGCAAATGGTTTCCTTGTATACTTCAATCAATTCAATGACAAAGAGGATTTTCTTCAGTAAACTATCAGCACACCTTTTATTTGATTTTAATGCTGCTTTTTGGTAACCACTGCATTAGCCGCTTTAGGAGAAAGGTTAAATGTTTAATCAAAACATTTCAGTAAATAAAATATTCCACACCAAATAACTTTCTGTGGCTATTAAACAGCTCTTCTGTAAATATGTGCTATTCTATTCCATTTACACTTCAATAAACCTCGTCAGATGCATTACCTCGCACTGTTGGAAAAGGCGGAAGCTCATACATGTCCGTTTCTTACTGGATACTCATTGCATGTATTCGGCAATCATCGGGCATTTCCGTAAAAGCTGACAAAACATTGAACTCTAATGGTTTTGATTCTCAGTTTTTAATTGGCTAAATGTTAGGTTGATGTAAACGTCATGTGCGTTATGCTATAAAATTATGTTAACTGAGGTAAAGTTGGTTTTATATTCACACATTAAGACTTTCTTCTTAATATAGTTTCAGAAAAGTATTCTTTGCAAATTCTTAATAGTAAAATCCTATTAGCAGCTGATGACTATCAAAGTACAACATTGTTCACAGTCAAAAAAAGTGCTAATGATAATGTAGTCATATTTACTTGTGATTTCAGACCAAATATTCAAAGTACCAGGGTAAACAAAATAGGAGCATGTCACGTGTTGTCATTGAACAAATGTGTGAATATAATATTTATAATACTATAATTAATGTATTTGCTGTGTAGTTTGTATTAGAAACATGGTCAGCAGTGTCTAACGACATACAACTCATTTAAAAGTGTGATTTAGCTTCTTCTTTGGGATTTATTGCAGTGGATTGCCTGAAGATTGTAATCAGCAAAGGCCTGGGCATTGGGATTATCCTTGGTTCTGTATTAGGTAAGAAAAAGTCTCCCATATCTTTACAACACTCACACAATCAATGTCCTCTAACATTGATGTTTTTGCGCTTGTTTCTTCATAGTGAAGCTACCTCAGATTCTAAAGCTGCTTGGTGCTAAAAGTGCAGAGGGACTGAGCTTTAACTCTGTGCTGCTGGAGCTGTTTGCCATCACAGGCACCATGGCCTACAGTTTAGCCAACAGCTTCCCTTTCAGGTACATCTATAGTCAAATTTATGCTTAACACTTTGGTAAACATTTGTACACATCCACACTCTGTGCATTTATAAATATTAAACAAAACTGCTTACTGGAAACTTAAAAGTATAATATAACTGTGACTATTTCTGGCAGTTCCTGGGGTGAGGCACTTTTCCTCATGTTTCAGACTGTGACCATTGGTTTCCTCATACAGCACTATGGAGGAAATACCATTAAAGGTAAAAAAGGACAATCTGAAAACAATTTTAACAATGTGTACACACTGTTTTGGTTCTCTTAGTTCATTTGGTCCATCTAAATCAGTGGTCACCAAACTTGGTGTCCTGCAGATTTTAGCTCCAACCCTAATCAAACACACCTGAACAACCTAATCAAGGTCTTACTAGGTATGCTTGAAACATCCAGGCAGGTGTGTTGAGGCAAGTTGGAGCTAAACCCTGCATGCACACCGACCCTTCAGGACTGAGATTGGTGACCCCTGATCTAAATGAAAAAGAAAATGATGTGTTTAGTTCTGTTTCGTCAATGCTCATATTGTCATTTCAAAACTACATTTACATTTAGTCATTTCACAGATGTTTTTGTCCAAAGCGACTCCCAATCGAGGAGGCATTCAGCGATTCAATAAGAAGAGGCAATACACACAAGAAGTGCTAATTATACAAATGAACTGTTTATGCTCAGAGAATTAAGTGATTAAGTTAGGAGGGGGGAGTGTTTTTTTTTTTTTAAGAGAGAAGATTATTTCTACAGGTGGTTTGTCAAGCCCACTCACCTGTGTGAAGCTCACTTCATAAATGAACAATGTTAAATTAGAGATGTTGAGTGATTGTAAGAGTGTCTGGTGGAAATGTGCAAAACTAGTGTCGGTTAAAATGAGTGTTTTCTACAGGTGGTTTGTCAAACCAACTCACCTGTGTAAGGCACTCGGAATTGCATAATGTTTTGAGGTGGTTGTGTGGTGAACTAAACCTTCATATAAGAAATGACAACGCAATAATATTTTTTAATGTATATTTTGCATCAGCACTTACTGACCATCCAACACAATGTGCTGGGCTAAATGCATTCATTGTGTCTCTGTGTGTATATGTGACAGAACTACATGTATGTAATGTGTTAGTAATCAAAACAGTTCCTTAGTCACACATACAAATAAAGATCTGCTGTGAGGAGATGTTTCTGATGCCTTTACGGAATTTTAACAGGCAACTTATGATATTTTTAAGGTTGTGTTTTATGATTTCTTTAATGATAATTTGTCCATAATAAGCTGAAGCGCACGAACCAAACAATTGCACTAGAGTTCATTTTAATCTAACCAAACACATGAGATGTGAACACACTCTAAAGGTCGTTTCATTTAACGCTGTACCTTCTGATTGTTATTTGCAGGTTTGGGCTTTCTAGTGGTTTATTTTGGTCTGTTGGCAGTCCTTCTCTCTCCTGTGACTCCCTTGTCGGTTGTCACTACCATGCAAGCCTCTAACATGCCAGCCATCATCTTTGGACGGGTAAGGTGAACTAAATAAACAAACATGCTAAAGCAACGAATGCAGCAGAAATGTATTTGTCATTTTTCTGTGTCTTCAGTTAATTCAGGCTGGTACCAACTACAGAAATGGTCACACTGGGCAGCTGTCAGCGATTTCAGTGTTTCTGCTTTTTGCAGGCTCTCTGGCACGCATATTCACGACAGTGCAGGTAAAACCTTTAGGGTTGGCTATCATACATTATTATGGAAATGGTTTTTTTTGTTTGTTTTTTTTGTCATTCTTTGTATACATTTTTGCAGTCACTTTTGATAAAATTTATGCATCTTTACTGAATTTAATTTATTATATTTTAAAAAAACATCACAGAATATTTTCAGTTTATATTTAGTATTTTATTGACTTAATTAAATTATGTTTTGTTAATGTAATATTTAATATGGTAACATTTTTACCACCAGAACCACCAATGGGGAATATTTACCCATGGACATTTTTTTTAAATGTACACAACATGTTTTCAATAAAACAAATAGTCACAGAATTCTACTAAACTTGTGTTATTTACAACCCCCGTTGTTAAAAATGGTTTAGATGAACAAGTTTAAAAATTGGGCATTTATACTCATAAGTGCCAACAGGTCAGATTTACCTACAGTCATGTGAAAAGGTTAGGACATCCGATGAAGTTCCATATCAAGACATAGAAATTATCTGATATTTAGCAGCTCTTAAAATGTAGTAATAATAATAATAGGTTAGGCTAATTAAGTGACTTAACCGATCATCAGCAAAAGTTTGAGCAGTTGTTGGTATGGTGCCTTCAGATGTGTTTTATCACAATGCCTGTCCAACAGCTAAAGCCTAAATTGGGTCATGCAACAAGGCAATGAAGAAGATGTAGCAATAGTCCAAAGTCCAGACTGACTGAAATGCTGTCCTGAAATCTGTGCAAAAAAACACCTCCAGAATGATCAGGGGGACTGATAAGGTCATATGAAAAATTATCACTTTAATATAAGTAATAACTGTTAAGGTTGATCTGCAGGCATCTGAATTATCAACAGTCCTAAGTTACCATAGCTTTTATACCTTGCCTTTATTTTGTTCAAATTTTAAGATCTGCAAAGAACCATAGCTTAATAGCTTAATTTTCATGTTTCATGTTTTGCTGTTTTATGTTAACTAAGATCAGGTTATCAGTTTTAGCACAATGGTTAACAGGAGGGGATTTTATTTATCCCAAATTAGAAGCACTAAATGCCTTAAATGATGTTGAGTGTGAGTGAATGCTGCATCCTGGGCAGTTCACAGTATAATAAATAAACTTAAGTTTAGACTTTACTTTGTGAAGAGTGGTAATACTGTATGTTTTAAAAGAGGTATATACATAATCCATACATATTTTATGTAAATAATTGTGTCTGTACTTTGTATATTATGCATGTATAAAAGATACAAATACACATTTATAGAAAATGTTTGTTTATTTAAATTAATGAATGAATTAAAATATTGTTAGAGGTACTAGCATGGATAAATATTGCCAGCTGGTGAATTTAGATGTAATTATTATATTGTATAACTTATTTCCTACCTTATCTGTAGCATTCGTATCTTGCTTTGATATTTACATGACATTATTGTGTCTCTGTGTGCAGGAAACCGGAGATTCCCTCATGGCCATCACCTACATAATTTCCTCCTGTTGTAATGGTGTGATCGCCGCTCAGGTCCTCTATTACTGGAACAGCAGCCCTGCACTCAAGAAAAAGAAGAAGAAGACTCAGTAGATCAGAGTAAAAGGCAAACTCGCTGACCGCTCAAGCCAACACAGTGCACAGAACGGGGATCAGTTCAGTGTTCTAATCAAAAATAACTGTTCTTGAGAAATTGAGCTCTGCCCTGAAATCACATGCATTTATTGTTAACCCATCAGTGCTTGAGAGGCAGGTACAAACACTGTAAAAGTGTACACATTTATGTATTCCAGGATCCCTAAAGTGGACCAGAAAACCACTACGGTGAGGTTCTGTAGGCATACAGGCTTTTCTACCCCCTTTTAATTCCATTTATTGTAGCGGGTTGCGTAATTAGATGTGTTATGAACCTCAGGGAGTGTGTTTATCATATTCCTGCGTTGGATTTTGCAATCTTTATTCAGTTTAATTGCAATATTCACTAAAACCCACTTTGATACATTCTAAATTGAACCAATTTCTGAGAAAAAAAAACATCCAGGCTGGGTTACGTAGACACTCAACCTAGAATTGTAATGTGACCAAATTGCACTAAACAATATTTTAGTCCATGCTTACGCACATATGAAAATATGTGGTGTTAAATGCTGAAGGCAGTCCCACTGGAACATCAAATAGGATCTTGTTCTGTTTTGTGTAGACAAATCTAATCATATGGGGACACTATTTACGTCTTCCAGCAGGTATACATGCTCATGTTGCTTCAGACTGTAAACAACACTATTCATCAATGTGTTTGACATATTAAAGAATTTTCTTTAGGTAATGTAAAGAGTTGATTTTATTCACGGTTTTATGTGACCGCTTTACATGTAGCCATGCTGTTAAGTATCAATGGGAATATTGGAAATTGGTTAAATTGCGAAATTTACTACAAGGCACTTTTTCCGGTTTGTTTTTCTAGATGTTAATATTCACCCATCAAATGCAGGTTGTCTCATGCTGTCTGAAGTCGAAAAGAAAGTTTCATTTGAATGATGGAAATTGCATATTTGCACACATTACATTTGTGAATTTGTTTTCCCTGTTTGCTTGTATATTGGTCTCTGTTGGTGTATTTCGGGAATGAAATATTACAAATGGCTGTGATTACGGTTTTTCCATATCTGAATTTTGGTTTTGGTTTTCTGACCATGGAGCAAAACTTTCCATCGGATAATTCAGTGTTCGTTGTTCTTTGTTTGTAGAGCGTTTCCAGTTTGAAAGGCTTTGAAAAATGACAAACTGTTTAAACCCTTTAATAAACGGTTTTATTCTTTATATAAGTTGTGTTTTGCATTTATTTGGATGCCATTAAACTTTGCCAAGCACTAACTTAATTTATAAGTGGAAATTATATTTAATTGTTTTGACACTTAAATACCACACAAATATTAACTCAATTCTATTTTCATAGAAAAGGGACAAAAATGATGAATAAGAAAAAAAAATACAATATTATAATGCAACTGATTAATGCTAAATCATCCTAAATGGTATTGGAAATGAGATGGCTAGTATAGATTGCTTGTACTGACTGACTGCGATACATTTTAGCACCAGTAGAGAGAGGCAAAGAGTCCTATTATGCTTTCTCTACTGGTACCCTTTACCCCACAAGCTGTGTCATTATTTACTTGAGTCTGGCGATTAGTCTTCATCTGTCATCACTTTTTAAAGAAACCTACAGCTTACAGCATAAACACATTAAGGTATAGAAAGGCATGCCTGCACTACTGGTTCTGCCTTTTAATTCAGTGGCAATTTTCATGTACGTGAATCCTAATACAACTCATTAACTGGCTACAATGAGCTCTTTTTCAAATGTTGGAATCCTGACACCTAACAATTGGTTAAATTGTGCTTTTTAAACAATAAATGCTGAATGTTATTTATAGACCCATTGTCTAATTCACAGATGTCAATTCCAGTTCCTGGAGGGCCGCTGCTCTGCACAGTTTAGCTGTAACCCTTATTTATTTATTTTTTTTATAATTATTTTTTCAGGGTTTTCACCTTTATTAGATAGGACAGTAGAGAGAATTGACAGGAAAGCATGGGGAGCAGAGAGAGGGGAAGGATTGGCATAGGACTGCGAGGCGGTCCTTATTAAACACACCTGATCAAACTAAATAAGTCCTTTAGGCTTGTTTGAAACCTACAGGCAAGTGTGTTGAAGCAGGGTTGGAACTAAACTGTGCAGAGCTGCGGCCCTTCAGGATTTGACACGTGTGCTCTAGTTTATAGATGATCAAACCAATGGTCTGTCATGTTTATGTTGCTTTAAAAGATAAGTCACCCAAAAAACGAAAATGCTTTTATCAATTTCTAACCCTCAAGTCATTTCAATGCTCTGAGACCTTCGTTCATCTTAGAAATCTAAATTTAGATGTTTTAGAATGAATTTGACACTCTCATCCTCCATAGACAGCAACAGGCACGAGGCAATTCAATGGTTCAACTGTAATCATGTAAATCTCCAAGAACAGTTTTGTGCACAGAAAAAAACAACAACTGTAACAACATCATCAATGTCTGTTCTACAGCATCTCATCAGGTTTGCTCGTATTGAATTAGAAGGTATTAGAATCTATTGCCATTATACTCAACAGCGCAAAACACAAGCGTTGTATAGGAGGTAGAAAGCGCTGTGATCTGACACTGGAGATATAGTTGAAAAAATATTTTTTACAGTTTCCTAGAGCTTAATTTGATTACAGTCTAAGTCACATGGAATGTTTTGACCAAATATTTGGTTATTTGTCTGGACTTCCTGGAAATCTTTGTGAAATCTCTGAAACCTTGCAGCACAATAGAGCTCCAGGGTTTCATCTAAAATATCTTAAATTGTGTTCTGATGATCAACGGATGTTTTTAGGAGATTAAACGACACGAGACTGAGTGATTAATAGCAGAATTTTTATTTTTGATGAACTCATCCTTTAACTTTAAAATTGCGCACTCCTCGATGACCTGTTTAGTTTCAATGTGACTTCTAACGTGGCAATTATTTCTCACTATAAGTGGCACCACTGAGTCTCCTGTAGGTCCAGATGGGTTGGTTAGTCTAGATTTATAGAGCGCAGGCAGACATAAACAGAGAAGAGCACTGGTTGAACAATAGTCCTCATGCTCTCAGACGGGACGGGTGAATGCAAATGCACAAAGATAAGCGATGGCATCTCATTGGAGTTTTTATCTAGAAATATCAACTTAAAGCAGCAAGAGCAAATTATTGGTTTCATTATGTTTAGTTTTTATTTATTATTGAGTGCCAAATACTTCACAAATACACCTCATTTCCATTATAAAAATTCCATTCTAATAATCCATTAATATTCTTTTCTCATTTATAACTTTTTTGTCCTTTTACTATGAAAGTTGAATTGAGCTAAAGTGTATGTGTGGGGTTTATTATGAAAACTATTAAATATAATATCTGGTTATAAATATAAGTGGTGGACTGATTAATCGCATTAACAATAAAAGTTTGTATATATACATTTGCTATGTATATGTTTATTACATAGACTTTTTTCGCATAGGTATTTAAATTCATATATAATTTGTATAATCACATATGTATTATTTTTTTGCCAACTGCTTACACACGTTTTCAAAACATTGTCACCTTTTTTCAAAACCCTAAAGACAATTCTCAAAACTGCATACACAAAATGCAAAACGCCTCACATCTCCTTCAAAACGTAACACGGCATTCAAAATGCCATAAACACACGTCAGAATGAAGCATTTGCATCAAAACACTTCTTTCATAATATAACGCTTTTGGTTATAGCATGTAAAGAGTCATTCTAAATCTAAAGCTAATGCTGAGAGGTGGAAGAGACTGTACACATCAATGCAAAAAAACTGAAAATATTCATTAGGCAAATCATTATTGGTGTATACAATATACAAAAAAACAAATGTATGTATGTAAAAAAAATTAAAAATGAAATAAAATAAACAAAAATAATAAAAACGTGAAGCAAAAGTATGTTTTTTATAATACAGTAAAGAGCACAGTTGCGTGGGTAGGTTTTCGGGGACAAGAAGCGTCCATTTCGAGTTGTCATGCGGGCATAGGGTTGGCCATCATACACTTTCTTTTTTTTTTTAATAGGAATTTAGAAATTAGGGTTTAGAAAAAATTAATATGTGGTAGGTACAAAACTATAAATTGTGGATGGGTGGCAAACCAGTTTTTCAATCACCTTTGAGCCTAAAGCAGTGATTGGTTAGTGATCAGTTAAAAAATTAGTGTTTGCACATTTGAGGAGCATCTGGATTGGTTGTGTTTGGATACATAAAGCAAATACCTTCTTGTTAGATGTTTGTGTTTTTAGGTCAAGCATTGTGTGTAGTGTTATGAAAAAAGTGTTTTATTATAGTTCAAGGCTGAGAAATAGCTTCTGGTTTTGGAGATTTGCTGTGTAGTTTTGCATTTTGAGGTTTCAACAAATCGTGTGACAAGAAAAGATTTTGTGTGTAAGCAGTTGGAAAAACGTTAATATTTTATATCTAAATATATATGTAAAAAATCAGGATATTATGTAAGTGTATTTATTTATACATATAATAAATATACATAATACACACACACACACACACACACACACATTATACACATATTATATTACACTTTCCCAAGCACTGAATATCTTTTTTTTTTAAAAGCTTAAGTATAAAACAAAACCTCTAAATCCTTCAAAATGCTTATTCTCCATAATAGTGGCAGCATCTCTAAATGAAATATCATAAAACAAATTAGTTCACATCTTGCCATAGAGTCAGCATGTGAATCAAACAATTTTTTCTTTCATTCGTCACATATTTTCAGCATTAAAATTAAAGCGTTCTTCACAGCTCACAGTCAACACAGAGAACAGCTTTCATTTGACCAACAGACTTTACATACAGATTCCTTTACATTCAGTTTCTTTGGCTGTCTTCATTATGTAGGCTTGCTATTGTTATTTATTGGTATTGCTACTTAGGATGCATATTTTATTTAAATCTGCAGAGTCATTCAGTGTGCTTTCACGTAGGTGTTAATCTTGTAGACTCTACGAAAAGCACAAAGCATCCGACTTGATGGCTCTTCAACTCCAACCGGCTATTCTTGTCGATCGGCTCGGGAAAGGAGTTCATGACAAACACTCCTGTCAATGCTCATCACAGATCATTTTAATCGAATGCATTTATTCATTAGAGAATTTAGTTTTCTGACTATTACATTAGAGGAAATCTAAATATAGTAAATCTCAACCAAACACTCTACCAACCATTAATTACATTTTAAAAAAACATTTTTTTCCGATGATGCACTGAATTGTACGTGGCAGTAAATACACGAATAACATTATAATAAACTCAAAAACAAAAGTCAACGATTCATCAAATTCATCTGTGAAATTAATAGGTTGATATCAAGAATTGTTTCTTATCAGCTTATTAGACTAATTCCAAAAGGATCATGTGACATTGAAGATTAGAATAATGATGTCAATAATCACAAACTTTTAAAAATGATAATAATTCTCATAATTTTTCACAATTTTACTGTTACTCAATCAAACAAATGTAAAATGGCAATGAATTGAACATCATTGTGTGAGAGAGGGGGCACCAATGGACAGTGTAACACACATGGTTTAAATATTTCCACACATGCTAGAAAAACAAAACTCAAGAAACATTCATTCATTTATTTTCCTTCGACTTAGTCTCTTTATTCATCAGGCATCACCACAATGGAATGAACCACCAACTTATACAGCATATGTTTTATTCAGCATATGTTTTACACAGCGGATGCCCTTCCAGCTACAACCCAGTACTGTGATGTACACACAAACACTACGGCCAATTTAGTTTATTCAATTCAATGCATGTCTTTGGACTGCGGGGGAAAACAGAGCACCTGGAGGAAACCCACATGAACACAGGGAGAACATGCAAACCCCAGACAGAAATGCCAACTGACCCAGCTAAGGCTCGAACCTGCTGTGAGGCGACAGTCCTAACCACTGAGCCATCGTGTCACCACTGGAGAAACAATTAAAATATATTTTCAAAATCATTTTGAAGATACCAATCATTGAACATTTAACTATGGCAAATTAACACTAAGACTAATTTTTGATCTCGGTTCTTGGTGTATAATTAAAAGAGATAAATCTGCTGCTATTTTAATCTCCAGTTGGTTACTGAGCTTTTAATGATTAGCTAGAAAGCAGTTAAAAAAGCTTTACATTTCAGCTGTGCAGATGGGAAACACTTTGATAGAACAATTAAATAGAGCAATTGTCTCATCTCTTTGCCCACATTGAACTGTGTTTCTACTGTAGGTTTGTACTGTGTTATTTGAACAGTGCTGGTCCTGGTTGCAATGTGTTCATAGTCAAAATTAGTCCATATTTAACTCTGTAAATTTTGTTTTGAAAATGTTTGTATTTTTCTAAATTGAGAAAGCATTTAAATCTGTATTGTATATTATATAATATATATAATCCCTAGATCAAATAATTTGTCAAATGTCATTTTAGATTCCTCATACTGTATATTACAATGTGCTCAACCTACAGTGTATATTTTAACTCCATTTAAATATTCTATTGTAATAAAGTGAGTAGCACAATTCCCTCACAGCAAGAAGGTCGCTGGTTCAAGGCTCAACTGCATGTTCTCCCCGTGTTCTTGTGGGTTTCCTCCTGGTGCTCCTGTTTGCCCCACAAGTCCAAAGACATGTGCTATAGGTGAATTGGGTAAGCTAAATTGTCTGTAGTGTATGTGTGTGAATGAGTGTGTATGGATGTTTCCCAGTGATGGGTTGCAGCTGGAAGGGCATTCGCTGCATAAAACATATGCTGGATAAGTTGGCGGTTCATTCTGCTGTGGTGACCCCTGATGAATAAAGGGACTAAGCCGAAAAGAAAATGAATGAATGAAAAGTGTCAACTGTTATTATGAATTAAATGTGAAACAAGTGCCTAAACACAAGTTTAACTGGGAAAAATATTATACTCAGATCTCCGTGTGGATTCACACAAACTGAGAAAGTCTTAGGTTGTACCCTGCTCTCTGTAATGCATTTACTTGTATTACACTATCTTTTTTCCCCCCATCATGTTTGTCGGGAATCCCTCGAAGTTCAGCCCACGCTCTTATCTCTGCTCACCTGAGAAGGAGACTACTTCCTCTATCTCTATCTTTAAATCGGCAGTTCTTAACAGCACCTCCTCATCAGTGTGCTTGACAGCGGCCCACACAAGTCTTTAACAACAGATTGGCAACATTTTTAGCTTCCAGCCCCTTGTCAAACTCTGCTGACAGTAGTAACATCACAGGTACGCCTATTAACATTGCATGTTAACTCTGAATGCATCAGATCGCAGGTGATGGATTGATCTTTTTTTTTTTTAATTAGTAATGCTGAGTATCTTGTTTGAGATTGCCTGTGTTTCACTGCTCCTCGCACTCGCTTGATTTGCTGCAAGACCAGTCTTGCCCAGGGTGTGGTGCTCATTAGTGTTCGCTGTCAATCATTCTTTCAGTGCTTCCTCTATTAACCACATTAACCTGACACAAATGTACACGTGCTCCATCACAGAATGCCACGGCTGCTCCCAACGGTGGCCTTTAAATTTTGGGGTCTCAATGATAGAACACAGAAGTGCATTAACTAGCTTTTTATTTAATTCAGATTCTAAACTGGCCTTAAATGTTTGGTCACATGCCTTACAATAATGTATCATTTGTTTATATGGAATATGAACTAATGATGAGTAATATATTGGTAACTTGGCTGTTTCAACATGAATTTGGTTAAAATATGGACAAAATTGCGGTTGCGTTTGTTTATACACTGTTAAAAACAACCGATTTGTGTTGGGCCAATATGGAGGAATTAAGTTAACTTGTTAGTTTTAACAAATCTAAGTAGATCGAACATAAAACAATTAAGTTGTCCCCCAAAAAACTCAATAATTGTCTGGTTTAACCCTATTTTTATTGGGTTTTACCCTATAAGTAGTTTAACAGACAGCAATTGTCATTTTTTGAGGGTATTATACTCAGTTTTGAGTTGTATCAACCTTTTTTTGAGTGCAACATTAACAACATCAATAATATTACACTCTAAAAATGCTGTGTTGTTTCAACCCAAATTTGGGTCAATTATAAACAAACCCAACTGTTGGTTTCCCTTTCCCCCCAAATAATACAAATTTAAAGCAACTGGCTAAAAACTAATAGCACTAAAATGTATTAGCTGATACATCATTAATGCAATTTATTAACCTTTGTTAACATCAGTTAGTAACGATCAAACTGATCATTATTTGTACCTTTAATGACTTTATCAACAAATTTGAGCCATAAAATAGAATTAGTAAATGTTGAAATTACCATTATTGCATTCCATAGGGATATGTTGCTTATTGTGAATTCATGTTAAACAATACATTCAACAATGAAAACCTAATGATACTAAATGTTGTATACACTGCTGAGTTCCACACAGTCGATTTGTGTTGGGACAACATAAAGAAATTAAGTTAACGTATTTGTTCTTACAAATTTAAGTGGATTGAACATTAAACAATTAAGTTGTCCCTCAAAAAAAAAAAAAAAGACACAGAGTGTAAAACCCAAAAAGTTAAGGTAACTCAAACCATTTGAGGAAACCGATTGCAACAAATCCTTTAAGTTCAAAAACTAATCCTAATGAGTACTGTGAACTTAATCCATTTGAGTAAACGAAGCAATTTGAGAACAGTAAAACCCAATAAATGAAGAGAACTCAAACCAACTGAGTACTGTAAAACCTAATAAGTTAAGGCAACTCAAACCATTTGAGGAAACCGATTTCTACAAACCATTGAGTTAAAAAAAACTAATCTAAATGAGTACTGTGAACTTACTCCATTTAAGTTGAAGTAACGGGTATTTAATTAACTCATTACATTCAACACTGAGTTCAAAACTCTTGACTCATTAACTTTCTGTAAATTTGAAGTGAACTACACTCATTTCATTTGATAAAGTTGACAGTTGGGTTTTACAGTGCAAGAATTGTGTTGTTTCAGCTCATTCAACAAACAGCAAAAGTAAAAATTTTTAGTGTAATAACTAATACTTTACTGGATCGCAGCAAATAAGCTGAAGTACAAGCTCAGAACATTAATCAACATTCAACTTCCTCTTTACCTTTCTAAATAACAAATAAAATTAATCTACAAGTGGTTTCAAAGTTGTCTTTAGTCCAAAACAACTCATTATATCATTGACGTTGCCAACTATGAGCGGATGGGTAGACTACTGCTTTGGCCTCATGCCAGTCTTTTGATGTAGACATGTTTTGTTGACAAGCCGGAATCGGTGTTTCATTTTATGTCACTCTGAATGAATAAAATAAAAAAGTTCTGAGGTACACACCTACTCCATCTTATAGAACAGCATCCAAATCTTGATTAAAAAAAGAAAGATCAAGATACAGAATGTTGATAGATTTGGCAAAAACATCCCGCCTACTGTGTGCACATTTGTTGCTGTTTCTTGTTTGTTCTTGCATCTTTTACTGTAAGGAATGCATGTTTTGTCCACACAAGCTGTTGTAAATGGCACACACAAATTAGATTTCTCTTTAAGCAGGTTTCATGTTATTAGCCTATAAAATTAAATTTGGCAATTGGCAGACACAACATAGACTGTTATCGGATGGCCACCCTCCTCTTGTTGCGTGACAGGCAGCTCTTGTCTAGGCTGACTCACACACATGCATGTTTCCAGCCCTGGTGGCATTTCAGCCAACCGAAACGGCTGTTAAAAAAAAAAGAGGAAAAATTTACGCCCACTCACTCACCTGTGCACACACAGCGTCTGAGGTATGACAGACAAGACATCAGATGAGTTGAGTGATGAAAGATGTTTTGATGTAGACCTGTGGACAGATTGAAAATGAAATAGAGTCGGTTTTAAGTGATAGCTCAGTCAAAAATGTAAATCATGTCATTAACTCACTCTCAATATTTCGTTCCAGCTATTACTTTCCTCTGAAAGAGAGATGCAGCACTGAAGAATGGTTCTGAATGATTCTGCTTCAGATTGAATGACATTTTAATGAGTATAAACAAAACAAAGGGAACAATAAAAAGGTGACACGACATCAGTGTGAGAAACAATGTAAAATTAGAATAGAAATATTTTGTTTACATAATTTTATCTTGACTAAAAATGTTTCGTACCGCCTGGTGTTGATATCAATGGCCACTTTATTAGGTACACCTGTTCAACTACTTGTTAACGTAAAGATCTAATCATGTCTACAACCCATTGCATTCAGACATAGTCGCTACAATCTGCAAACGTTCAAATATAAGCATTAGAATGAAGACGAATGGGCTCATTTGGGTATTTCACTGCTGATCTACTTGAGGTTTTCATTCACAAGCACACCTTTACAGAGAATTGTCTGAAAGAGAATATATCAAGTTAGAGACAGTTCCTTGAGTAAAAAAACAACTAGTTGAAGAAAGGATCAGAGGAAAATGACCAAACTGCTTCAATCTGTGAGAAAAGCCACAGTAAATAGTTAAATAAGCAACAAAACAACAACAACTGCTTGTAACAAACAAGCAGGGTATCTAGAGGAGCATCTCTGAGTAGCACAAGACACTAAACTTTGAAGCAGATGAGCTACAGCAGCAGAAGATCACACCAGTGACAATTCTGTCAGCTAAAAACAGTAAACTGAGGCTACAGTTTACACAGACTCACCAAAATTGAATATTAAAAAATGGCAAGAAGGTTGCCAGGTCTGATAAAACTCAATTTTCCAACCTTCAGAATTTGGCAAAATTGTGACATGAAACATCACATGAAATCTATTATGCCATGTTTCAATGGTTCAGAATGCATAAAGGTATGCAGATATTTCTGGCACACATTGATAAACCTGAGCTTTAACCCATTTCACGTGAATGAGCAAAACGAGGAGTAGGGGTAAGGGAAAGGATAAAGGGATATAATTGGGATTGGCCCTTAAGGTTTTTATTTTAAGGCTAACATAATTTAAATTGATATTTCACTTAAAAATTAAAATGTACTAACTATTTACTCACCCTTGAGTGGTTTCAAAACTTCTTGCACACAAAAGAAGAAAGACGAAATCTGTAACCATTTGCTTAGTATTAAAAACAAATACTATGGAGGTCAATGGTTACAGGTGGCTAGCTTTCTTCAAAATATCTTCTTTTGTGTTTAGGAGAAGAAACTCAAACAAGACTTAAAGCTAACATGGTACAACCTAATAAAGTGGCCGATACATGTTCCCGTATGTTTAAACAGTTTATCCTGTACAGAAGTATGTAGTTAAAGAAAAAAATCTAAATTGTGTCAGTTCATGCCCATAATCGCCAGTTTTCTTTGCTTGTGTTTCACCTGTCGAGCAGTGAAGTCTGTGCGTGCAGGAGGGGAGCGGCTCCCTCGGAATGCATGTAAATAAATAATACGCACCCCCGTTACCAGAGCAACCATTAATCTCGTTTCCGGATTTATGACGAAATAGTAAAAAGCTGTCAAGTTTATGTTAAACGTTTTATTTAGTACTTGAAAACGCTTGTTAACAAACTAAGCACAAAAAACACTTCAAATATCTCGTATAGAGTCAGTCAATCCCTTGACATCGAGTTTTGGCCTTAATCTACAAACTGGCAGCCCACAGGAGTTTGTTGAAGCCTCACTGGTCGTTGCTAAGTGATTTTATGTTTCTCACCAGAAAATCCAGCACCCCCATCCCAACTCGACACCCACATTCGCCCTCTCAACCCCCCGGCATAGTTAGAAGTCGTTAGCAAAGCTCTTTTGAAACCTTGATATTTTTATTTTATAAAACAATTTTAAAAGTATTATTGGATATTGTTTTACTTACTTCTAACTTGGAAACTCGCCTGAAATGTTATCAAGGTAAATAAAAGTACAGGCTCTTCCAGCCCCCCCTCCCTTCGCCCTCCGATTAGCCGCAGCAGCTCTTACATTTTCATGAGAATGACATTAGGAGGTGAGGGGGTTAAACCCGAGGAGAAAACGGGGAGAAACGACGGCAACGCTAATTTTCCGCACAGCGGGAGGCGAGAAAAGGGAACAAAGTGGTCCAAGGGAGCCTCTCCGGATTCAGTGGCTTACTACGTACACCTGCGAACTCAAAAGCAAAGGACAATGTGCCTCCGAAACGGCCAATTACGACCGAGACAACAACCAGTTTTCAATCTGGAGAGAGAGGGTTATGCTGAGGTGGACAGTGAATCTGGGGGCAAAGGAGATGGTGTCGCCTTTAAACCGTTCTGTTTTGCCCGTTTTCTTTACATGTAATCCTTTTCTCAATTAAGGTATAATCAAAATCAACCGTTTTCCCTATCTGACTGTACTTAAAAACGCACGAATTGCTTTATTATTATTATTATTATTATTATTAACATGTTTAAAGGAAAATAGCTTAATTTGTTTAGATTTTCTACACATCCACACCCAAAAAGATAAATTGTAAAGAATATTTAAGTTAGCCCGATTAAATATTTGGCCTTTTTGGATTTTGCATTTATATTTAAATTGTTAATTTAATTTATTCTATTTACTCACAAGTGGTTCAACACCTCTATAGGTTTGTTATTAAACACTAAAGATATTTTGAAAAACACTGAACCCATAACCACTGACTTTCATAGGAGGAAAGGCACATACTGTCTTGAACTATTTGTGTCCAACAGAAGAAATAACGCCTAAAGTTTAAAACAAGTAGAGTAAATGACAATTTTCAATTTTGGGTGAACAATCCCTTTTAGTAGTAAAATTATTTTACCATGCGTCTCCAAGAGCCAAATGACAGCACAAAGACTAAAATTGTTAAACAGCCATCAGTTTCACTCACATTAAAGAGTTCATGGCAGACTGAAAAGTAATTTACCTCCAGCAATAGGATTGAAAAACATTTGAGTAATGCTGAAGGCCCAAGAGGACTGTCGTAATTGGAACTAAATTAGATTTGCATGAGAATTCAAAATTACAAATAATATACACACTCCAACAGAATCAAAACTTGACACGTTGCATTTTTCTTTTTTTATTCTGTAAAACGGCCCTTATAAGAGCCACAAAACCAAGAAATATACACTGTACAAAAAAGGTATTTACAACCTAGATTAAAATCATTAAAGAAAAAAAATATTAAACGGCAAGCTGCAAACTCACTTCAATGGTAATGTAAACTTTTTTCCATTGTGCTTAAATCACCATTCAATTAACAAAAATATTAGTAACTAACTGAACAAACTTTGTGGCAGCAAGAATAAAAATAAAATAAAAAGGTCAAAATTTAATTTGACAAATCACAAAAATGCCACCTGCACAGTTCAGGAGTTCAAAACTAACCTTGACATGACTTTGCATTTTGTTGACTAAGGTCACACTGTGGAAAAAGACAAAACATAAACAGTGCCCAGAAGAAAATTTCAGTCAAGTCCACTGAACTCACTGGTCAACCATACTGTAATGGTAGCAGCAGACTTAATGCTGTGGCAGATTGAGAAAGACCAGACGAGGTGGAAACCCTCCTAGTCTAACGAAGTGCATTGACTGACAGCGAAGATCAGTGCATTCGAGTTTAGCCCATAAGAGGCAAATGCTGGAACTAGAAAAAACTCAACATTTAGCAATCTGTAAAAACGGCCAAAATCTGACCATTTACAGGAGTGCAATTACCTTGTAGAGACTAGAAACAAAAAGATTAGTTCACAAACATGTATGATACATAGGAAATCAGATATTATTCAAAGTAGGAAAAGTATAAAATGACTTTTTTTCTCCTCACTGTTATGAACCGATTCAGTGAAGGCAATCTATAACGTCATCTTCTCACTACTCATTTGAAGAAGGCCCTGAGATTGTCCAAAACACATCAATACCCAAACCTAAAGAAACAAGAGGTCAACTTGACCAAACCCTCAGTTATTCAGTGTTTAGCCAGTTTGGGCATAAAAGCAGGATTCACAAAACAAAAGCTAATTTACACTAGAGGTCACATGGTATGTCTATAACTGGCCATTGCGATTATTATTGGTTGACCTGTTTTCAGAGTCGCCCTGTTTTGTACCCCAATTAGATTTTGGATCACGATTGCCCACTGCTGCATGAACAACGCATGTTCTAAACATTGCATGAAGCACAAAAGAACACTGTTTATAACAATAAGAATTAATTATAATAAAAACGTATGCATTTAGGATGAAGATGATGCCTCTGCTGGAACATGGAGGAAAAAATCTGATATAATTATCCTAATTTCAGGAAAAGTTAGAAAATGTGTCCAGTCAAAAATGTGACAGACGCAAACACAGAAGACTGAAATGGTTAAATTTTCTATACAGGTTCAACACAGAACTTCAGGCCATTCAAAGCAAGGAGGTAGTAAACAATCAGAAGTGTTCAGTAATCCATACAGTCTATGAGTGGCACTACGGTCCCAATAAGGATCCAACTAATAGCGGTTCAGGGAAAGTCTCCCTAAACTTCAGATGTGAGTGAGGGGAACGGTTCCACCAAGATAGTGCTGTTGGACACCAGGGTAAGCCCTCTGGTTTGAGCTTTCGCTGGTATCACCGCCTGGAATGTACATGCTAATCATGTCCCTCAGATCCCCTTGGAAAGCACCACGGTGGTGGTTTGGTACTCCAGTGGGCGAATGCGACAGGGGTTCTGGTTTAACCATGGACATCACTGGACTGGGCTGCTGAGGACTGCTGCTGTAGGACATTTGACTGTGGAGAGGGAAATAATTGAAAGTTTAAAAATATATAATAATAATCCAGGATTAACAGCGCAGAGAATCTGTATCTTTCCACACATAAACGCCTCTGCATTTGTTCCAAAACAACAGGTCTATACAGGTTAAGCCAGCTTACTTGTGGTGACAGAAAAATCAGCAGACAAATGGTAAATAAGTGTGCAGGTATGGTTAAGAGGCAACTGATAAGTGTGCAGTTGTGAGGCGATAATCTAGACAAATGCCAGTGTTGTGAAATTCAATTAGAGACCTTAAAGGGAAAGTTCAGCCAAAAAAATAAATAAAAATTAGCATTTACTAACCCACAGGAGTTCATTACAATTTTCTAAAGATGATATTTTGAGGAAAGCTGGAATAATGTACCCACTGACTTCCATAGTAGGAAAAACAAACACAATGGAAGTCAATAGTTACAGGTTGTGAGCTTTTTTCAAGATATCTTGTGTGTTTAAGAGGGGAAAAAAGCAAATCAAACGGTTTTAAAACAAAATGAAGAGGCAGTAAATGATCGACTTTTGTTTTTGTGAACTATCCCTTAATTTCAAACATTCATATACGAAATAAAATTGCTTTTAGATGTCCAAAAGTTAGATTTTCGTCAGATGAAACCATTTAACAAAGCTCTAAGCTAAAACGTCTGACTTTCAACGTCTTTACACACTACACCTATTAAAACTGAACGTGTTTAATGTATAAATATTAATGTAATCATGTATAAATATTATTGCCTTTGCGGTCGCGCACTAGTTCACCATTTTCATAGACTGTCAAGATTTTACTAGCCCTTTTCTCAAAACAAACCTGTAAGAGCTGGCGCTGTTCATGTAGGGCTGTGCCGCTGGGTACTGCAGAGCTGACAGGTCGTACCGGTGCAGTTGCTGTGGGTATCCGAGCGCGTCCCCCTGCATGCCCATGTACCCACCGGCGTGACCCCAGCCGTAGCCGTCCATCCTAGGGCTGCCACCTTGTCCCTGCGCCACCGCCGATGCCAGCAGGTTTCCCGCTGCGAGAGGATATTTGCCGACGGGATTGTCCTTCTTCATGAGAGCTTTGGTCTTGCGCCGGGGCTTGTATTTGTAGTCGGGGTACTCCTTCATGTGCACCGCCCGCAGCCGCTTGGCCTCGTCGATGAACGGCCGCTTCTCCACGTCCGTTAAAAGTTTCCACTCCGCACCGAGCCGTTTGCTGATCTCGGAGTTGTGCATTTTGGGGTTCTCCTGGGCCATCTTCCTCCTCTGACCCCGAGACCAGACCATAAACGCGTTCATGGGCCGCTTTACTTTGTCCATCGGGTCCACGCCGGGTGGACAAGCGGTTTTCGAGCCGTGGTGCGCGTTCCCGACCCCGTTGACGGGAGGAGACATGCCCGGGCTGTGCTGGAGGGTGTGGGGTGGACCAGCGGTCTTCAGCTCGTGCTCCATCATGCTGTACATCATACCACTTCTCGGTTTGAGTTTCAGCCGTGCAACGCGCAAAGCAGCCAATTAAAAGTGCCCGAGCGAGCCTAATCAGGTCAAACAAATCCGGCGCAGGTGAAGACTTTTGATTGTCTGGCCGAAGAAAGGGCCGCAGAATAAAAGCAGCAGCAATGAGGGAAAACTCAAAGCATTTAGGAAAGTTTGCTAAGCAAAATAAAGTAAAAAGAGCGCGAAAGGAATCACAGCTTGTTTGTCTCAGTGTTGAACTCTCCACAAGCCACTTGTTGAGCAGCGATAGTTTGCAGTCCACGTTGAACCAATTGTATAATTGTATTCCACGTCTGGCCAATAAGCGCTGAACGCAACCCTTCGCTAATTTGCATAACAATTGTTAGAGGGGTGGCGTTTCACGTAGGAGATCACTTGTTGCAAGAGGTAAGAGGCACACAGAGTGAAACCTAGGTTTATTTTATCGTGTGTGTGTTTTTTTACTAGTCGTACATAACTGTTGTCAGTGTATTACTAATAATATATTGTGGTTGATTGAAGTGCTCGTGATTTTAATACGGACCCCACAAGCAAGCATTTAAAAGGTGCTACATATGCGGTGTTGTTGTGGCTTTCTTTGAAACTCTTTCTATGACTTAATTAGTTTCACTTTGCACCTTTACACTTTCTGTGTCTATTGTTAGTTCTGAACCCGATCGTCCTGGGGTCATGGGAAAAAGACCGAGCTCAGACGTTTTCTGTGAAAACTGGTGGTGCTGCTTAACACACATGCGTTTTATTATTATTATTACAAAGTGTTTATTTGTTTATTTATGAGCTGTTGGTTTTCCTTGGTTGATTGATTTAAAATTATATTATTTAACAACATGGCTGAAGAGTTTGCAAACATTAAAATTTGTTAACGTTTTTTTTTTTAACAAGGCTGAAGTTTTTGTTGTTGTTGTTGTTTTTACAAAAATCACAATATTAACTAATGTTGTTAAAAAATAATTTCAATGAGAATGAATTGTCAGCTTTATTTCTCCCATCTCTAACTTTATATGAAGATTTAGTAACCATTTGAATGTGCACATTTGCTATTGTTAATGAGCAATTCCAGCGCCATGGATGTGACATTTTCAGTAACAACTTAAAAGATAAATACACAGAAAGTACACATTAACATTATATTAAAACATCAGTTTACATTTTCATATTTTATTCATAAAATAAACATGGGTTATGGATGTGACTGAAAAATTTGAGAGTTTGCAGCGTACAGCATGCTTTGTGGATAATCTGTGAATTGAACTGAACAACCCAAAAGAAACAATGCTAATCAAAAGGATAAGATTTGGCTCTCTATAGATTTGACACTTTTGCATTTATGAGGGAAAAGCTTGGCTATGGATGTGACGTCTCTCTGTTAAGGATGTGACATGTGGAATTGCCAATTGTGTGACTTTGGTAAATCAAATATAATTGTTTGAAAACACTGACAGAGACATTTTTGAGTATTTTTGCAGTACTGTAAAATACGAGCCACAAAAATCCTAAAAAGGGTTTCGCTATTTTAGTGAAAACTTCATATTGTTCATGGCATGGATGACACTTGCATGAATTTGCTCTAATAATGTTTCTCTTTATCAAAGTTGGAAATACAGTCTCCTTCATATTTTTGTGTTTATGTATTTTACTTTTCAGGATTTTTTGATGAATGTGAAGTTAACATTTATTTGAAATAAATTGTTCAGTAAGATCATCTGTTACTGTCACGTTTGATCAACTGAATTCCTCCTTTTATAAACACCAGCATTGAAGATAGAATGTTTATCTTCTTATTTTGCCTTCTTTTTTACTTGTATTTAAGTTCTTGGAACTTGAATAGCCCTATAGCTGTTTTCAAGATCGAAAGAATTGTGTACTGAGCAGCAGCATGTGAATCAAGTGGATGAATTACAGTTTTGAATATATTTACTCAACAATTATTTCAAATGGAAATAATAATCCACAATATTATAATTTCATCACTGATAAATACAAATTCATCTTTGGTGAGCAGACTTTTAAACACACCGTAATGTTTTGTGTATGGATAAAAACAAACAAGTAAGGTACAGGCAGTTTATAATTATTAGGTGCTTGTTTTCAAGTCCTTAAATAGCCAACAAAATGCCATTACTCCCTTTTGATGACAATTTATGACACGCAACTGTCAGAAAATTCTATAGGTGTGTGATTTTCAGTGTTTGTAATTGCTTGAGAAAAGGTGTGGGTGCAAAGCTTTATGATACTTTTTCTTTTCTTTGTAGACACAGGTGTGAGTGCTTGTGAGCTTGCAGGTGCTTTGTGAACCATGTTCATGGCCTCTGTTCGTGACTGACAGTTACGCTTTTATGCCAATCGCACCACAAATTGTGGGGCTTCATTCTTGTTATAACCCTACACTCAAAACATAATCATTGGATGTTCAAACTACTTATTTAAATGAGCCAATCAACACAATTCTTGAGTTTTTTTTGTGGGGAAATTTAATTGTTTTATGTTCAATCCACATAAATTTGCAAAAAAAAAGGTTAATCTATTTGTGTTGGGATAACATGAAGGAATTGTGTGGAGCCAAGCATTTTTTTTTACAATGTACACAAAGGAATCATGCGCATCGATGGATTTGCTCTTCAGTGTTTGGACTTTCAGCAGTGAAAATTAAACCACACTGAACTGAACTGAAAACTGGACTGACACAGTTTCAAGTTACTAGAACTTCTATGTTAAGCAGCTTTGACACAATCTACACTGTAAAAGCACTATAAAAATAAAGAGGAATTGAAATGAATACACTGTAAACTATGCTGGGTTCCACACAATCGATTTGTGTTAGGACAACATGAAAAAAGTTAACTTATAGTATTTACAAATTTAAGTGGGTTCAACATAAACCAATTGAGGTGTCCCCCTCCCATTCAAAACGTAAGAATTGTGTGGATTCAGCTCCTTTTAGACAAGTAAGCTGAGCAAACAGTGAATATATAAACATTTTTAGACAAATCGAAAACCTCTTCATGAAGAGTCCAACTCATTTTGCCCTCCGCTTTCTTTGATCAGTTTGTTTTGTGACAGGAGCAAGTTCTTCTCTGAAATGTTAAGTGTAGCTCCTGCAAACACTCACAGAAAGCTGAAAGACCTCATGTTTGCATACATATGTGCTCCGCATGCCTCTCTCTGACTATTGTGGTGCTTTTTTTGAACCAGTGTTTTCATGGGTTTGAATATGTATGTCCAAAACAAGTTACAACACAGTTGTTTTTCCAAAGCGCACACAAAAGATAACCACCCCATTCAGCCGGGCT
>CAIGQQ010037820.1:2343851-2405594 GCA_903798035.1 Danio albolineatus | reverse complement strand
TATATATATATATATATATATATATATATATATATATACACACACACTCACACATAGATCTATACTTAAACTAATATTTTGATATATGTGCCAACCTGCAATGTGAAATTGAATTTAATCAAATGTAATTTCTATTTTAAATCTTTTTTCCAGGTAAAATAAATGTGTAGAGCGTTGAAAAGATACATTTTCAAGTGGGTTACGGTCGAAGATAGCACCATGTTGATTCAAGATTCAAGTAACAGTCGAATTGACTTATTGTTCAAACATAATACGAGTTAAATTATGTTTATAAAATTATTTTGTCATCAAACATTTCCTTCCAAGCAGCTTAAGCCGAACTGTTGCAACTTACTGTGAGCATGTCACGGTAGGCCTATCATGTCCATATCGAGGAAAAATGTCTACCTTCTGTTAAATAGGTTACATCCGGTTCAGATGTCACCTTGTACCACAAAATCTTAGGTTGAAAAAGTTGTTTTGAGAACAGCCACAAATACATTATAGCACATAAATCAAAATGATAGTTTAGATGCCAAAATTGATTAGAATATTAATTTAATGAAGACTTGAACTTTTAATAAAGGTAATATGGACAACTTTAAATGCCATTTTGTTTTTTTACCCAAATTATGAACCCTTTGTATATCCGCCCAATATTGTCCTATGCTGACGTCATGCTACTTACCATATGTCATGGAGAGCTTATTTATTCAGCTTTACACGATGTAATTTTATAATTACAAACACTTTCACACTGGACTCGATTTGTGGCCCAGGGTCACATACTGAATATAGGATTATACACATATAACAGCATGACAATAAACCCTCATATTGTATTCAGTTTTATAATAAATTTTAAAGCACAGTACCACCATTCTCACGTTGTCCTTATGAAATGATCTTTTCCTAAAGTTTTCTCTCATCACACCCAACAAAGTAAAAAAACAACAACAAAAAAAGGCCTTTGACGTTTGTATTTTACAAGATCCAACAGCAGATTTATTGCAAATGTAGCCCATAATGAAAGATTGAGAGGCAGCTTAGCATGTTAAAAATGGGAAATACCTTTATTTCAGACCATTAAAATAAATACTATACAGAGTCCAATGTAGAAAAGATTTAATACATGGCTTCTGTCTCAAAAAGGTTAATAATTATCACATTTGTAATAAATTTGTTTAAAAAAATAGCACTGACCAATGTAAACCCCCACATCCAAACCCACCCAACAAAAGACAGGCATTTTTTGAACAATACGAAGACATAATGATCTCTATATACTCTACTACTGCAGTTTGGTCCTTACATATTTAGACCCCTCCAACACAGTTTGGTGAGGTAGGTTACCAGGAGCAACACTCCCCAATAGGACTTTGATGCAGAGAAAAATTCTGAGGCAATACAATGGTGGGTCATTCACCAATCATACAAACCCTCTTCTAATGCCTTCAGCCGCCCACCCCGCCAGAGTAAAGCCTATTTACAAAAATCAAAGAGCTACAGCCACGCACACAGGACAACACAAGAGATGTAACAGAAGAATTGGACCGTTGGAGAAAATGACTTGACCACATTTAGCAATTTTACAATCTGGTTTGCTTCCACAAACCAACTTCCTTTCGACCCAAAGCATCTTTCTTTTAGCTGATGCTTCTGTTAAAAGAAAATGGCAGTGAATGGCAATTTGGAATAAAAAGTCCAAGTCCCCCATATTACACATTAATTATTCTGTATTTTACATCCTTTGCCCTGTGTTACAAAAAAGCAAATCCTATGTAAACAGTCACATCTCAAAAAATGGTTTAACCAACACTATCAAGACAAGCAGGGCATGTGTCCAATCCAATATATCAGTCAGTGCATTAACATTTACACCACGCATGCAAAGAAGCCCTGCAACACCTCCTCTTGATCAGTAGATGGCACCACTCAAAAGGGGCAAGATTAAATGAGCCTTATAATATGGATATTCTGAACGTCTGAATAATGGAGTATTCAGTGATGTGACCAACACACTGGATTTATGAAAGGTTCGCACCCTCAGAACTGACAGTACTTGATTTGTGAGGGGTTGCGTGAACAGGGATGTGGGTCGGAATGAGACTAAAGAGGGAAGGGGAGGAAAGGAGACAGGAGAGAAGAACAAACAAACAAAAAAAATAAGGGAAGGAGGAAAAGTCAGGTGTCTTAGATCAGATCAGCAACGTTCATGGGCATTTCCTCCACAGTGGTGTTGTAGAAGGTCTCAATGTCCCGGAGCGTACGCTTGTCATCCTCAGTGATCATGTTGATAGCGACACCTTTTCTGCCAAAACGACCACCACGACCAATTCTATACAATAATAATAATAATAAAAAAAAAAAAACTCTGTTAGCATACATACACAAAGAAGGGACGCAAAAAAGAAACTAACAACTGAGCACTTACCGATGGATATAGTTCTCTCTGTTGGTCGGAAGGTCATAGTTAATGACCAGGGAAACCTGCTGTACATCAATGCCTCTTGCCTGAAGGAAAAAAATAAAAATAAATACACGTCAGACCTTTCATGTTCACCTTTCTCAAGCTACTTTTCATAGCCTGGGCTTTCTAAACAGATTAACATTCATACACCACTCCATAACCAGGCTTTGAGAATGGTATTTGTCATTGCTTGAGGATCTGGTTAACTCATTTGTGTACAGAACCATACATTTCAGTAATAACACATTTTGTCTGCAAAGTCCTTGTATGAAGACAGTTTGAGTGGTTTTAAAGTAAATGAATAGATGCAAGTGACCAATAATTTAGAGGACTCCAAATTCACCAACACTAGAACACGAATAATGTAGGTGTACAATTTATTGTATACCCTTTTCTTAAAGATAACCATGGGATTATTATTAAGAGACCCATTGTGTTTGAAAACTGAATGTCAACTGCTTATATTAGTGTTAAGGGATTTTGTGACCCCGTCACTGTGGGAGCAGTTTCAATAATCTCCCAAAGAACATGATCTCCATCACAGCACTGATTACTGGTGGAAGAGGGATCTTTGGGTGTGAAAGCTTAATTTGTGGATCTGCTTACCAGCAGGTCAGTGGTGATGAGCACTCGGCTAGAGCCAGAACGAAACTCTTTCATGATGACATCTCTCTCCTTCTGCTCCATGTCACCGTGCTATGAAGTCACAGAAAGGGGGAGAAAAAAAAATCATAAGAATTCAAGAATGACATGAAAATGATCATTAAACGTAAATAGTTGAATGGATCACAGTGAATGGGTGTATCAGATATATTTTGAAACAAAGGTTCCAGATTACAGCTATCAAGATTAATTAAGAAATCCAATTTCAAGTCAATGCCACTAAATTCATTGGTCAACAGAATTTAAAATGTTGAGCTGGACCATTGCAGATAATAAAACTCATGTTCTTAATGGTCCCAACTCAAAATAAAGCTCACAGCACTAGTGTAATTTAAACTGTCAGATGAGAAACACACAAGACTCCTCTCTAGATTTTTCCCCATTGTCTTCTTTACACAATTATATGGTAAACAGTGTAAGCTTATATTGTACGATTGATTGGGAAAGGGAGAAGAAAAAAAAAAAAAGGAACAGATATAAATCACCTATGATCCAAATACAATACCACCAGTTATAAACGACCTGCCCCAATGTGTAGAGTAACAATATGAAGTTAAAAATCCTAATCATGACCTGAAAATGTCATCTGCTTAAATAGTTATGAAGAGGGACTGAAGAGCCCAATCATTGTGGAGAGCAGTTTCTTTACTCTACCAAAGAACTTGATACCCATCACAGCACAGAGCGCTGGCAGGTGAGGGAACGTTGGTGCAGTCAGGAAGTCAACTTTAAAACTGAATGGAGTGCGCTTGAGTGTTTGAGAGCAAGTTTTGAAAACCCTCATTCTAGAAATCCTCATACACGACTTTCACTTACCAGAGCAGAAACAGTAAAGTCCCTTGCGTGCATTTTCTCAGTTAGCCAGTCCACCTTCCGGCGAGTGTTGATGAAGATTACAGCCTGAGTGATGGTCAGGGTTTCGTAAAGATCACACAATGTGTCTAACTTCCACTCCTGTAACAGAGAAAACCGCTCAGTTAAAGGATCCGTATTTTTTTTATTATATTAAGATCTACCATTAGGTGGTGCCGTTTTCAGATTTAAAAGTTAAGATCAAGTTCCCAGAGTCTTACAGGCTCAAAATGCACTGTTGAGCAAAACGCTCATCAGACATTGAGCACTGCAGGGAGTCTGGGATCAGTTGACACGCATGGGGATCATCACAAAACAGCATTAAAAAAAGTGCCACCAATCACCAGAAATTATAGACATGACAGCGCCGAGTTCCTCTCAACTCACCTCCTTCTCAACATTGATGTAGAACTGCCGAATACCCTCAAGGGTCAGCTCTTCTTTCTTAACTAGGATACGAACAGGATCTCTCATGAACTTTGTGGTCACCTCCAGCACCTCCTGAGGCATGGTGGCAGACAGAAGAATCACCTGTGGGGAAAGGTAAAAACATGAATGAGGATCAAGCCTCAAAATAAAACCATGAGGATTTATCAATTGAACCATTATTTAAGCGATTATAAAGAAAAGCAAATCAGATTTTTACAAGAAATGTCAGCTGCTTAAATAGTTATGAAAAGGGACTGAAGAGCCCAATCATTGTGGAGAGCAGTTTCTTTACTCTACCAAAGAACTTGATACCCATCACAGCACAAAGCGCTGGCAGGTGAGGGAACTTTGGTGTGGATGCACACAAAAACACAACAGACTTGTTTACCTGAGTGTCTGTGGCCAACTTCTGAAAGATTTCATAGATTTGGTCTTTGAAACCACGACTTAACATTTCATCTGCCTCATCCAGGGCAAACATTTTAATATATTTAGGAGCTGAATGAGAGGTGGGAAGAAAAAAAAAAGATTAAGATTAATAAACATCCAACAGAACTCTGAATTTTAGAATAGGACAAACCAGATGTACCAAATCAAGTACTTACAGAGATATCTGCGATTAAGCATGTCAAAGACACGACCAGGGGTTCCAACCACTATATGGGGCACATCAGCTTGAAGCTTCTGAACATCATTACGAACATTGGTACCTCCAATGCAGGCATGGCAAGTTGCCCCCATGTAGTCTCCTAGAGCCAAGACCACCTTCTGAATCTGAGAAGAGAATTCTGCATCAATTACAACTCAAACCCATTTAAACTTTGCTACATCTAAAAACTACAGCTACTCTCGTAAGTAGGCTCACACGGAATGTGCAAGCATAACTACACATAAGTATCTGTGCCCATAGCATGAAACAGTCTTTTTCTCACTATGTTGAGCCGACTGGGATGAATATGGCCTTCATTTCCTCTGCCCCTAACAGATATAAGCTTTGTGTCACTGACAGACACAGCTTTGCCCAGATGATAGGGGGACACGTGTATAAAAATGAATTGTTTGCAAGACTTTATCTTGAGCATCCTTGAAGCCTCCAAGGAGTGTTGAATGTGAAAGGTTTCTCACCTGTTGGGCCAGCTCTCTGGTTGGAGCCAGAACCATAGCTTGTGTGGCCTTCAGCTCCACATCAATCTGCTGCAAGATGGAGATGGCAAACGTGGCAGTCTTCCCTGTGCCAGACTGAGCCTGTGCAATGACATCATAACCTGTAGACAGAATATTAATTAACATTATTTGGTGTTGCACACGTTCCTCTGTTACTCACTAAAGCCATCAAGGAGTATGCTGAGGCAGTTTGTGCCCATACCATGAAACAGTCTATGCCTCACTGTATTGAGATGACTGGGATGAATATAGGCTTTATTTTCTCTGCCCTTACCAGATATAGGTCAGAGTGTCACTGACAGACACAGCCTTGCCCAGATGATAAGGGTGTGAATAAACAAATATTTTCCATTCACGTAAACGTACCAAGAAAATTTAGACGGATAGTTGCAATTCTACATACCCTTGATACAAGGGAGGATTGCCCTCTGCTGAATGGCGGAAGGTTTCTCAAAACCATAAGCATAGATTCCTCTGAGAAGAGCCTCTCGCAGGTTCATATCATCAAAACTATCAACAATCTCCTTCCAGTTGCTCTGTAAAAAGAATATATATAGTTGATTATCAGTTCATACAGATGAAAACTAGTTTGGCACACAAATATAAAGCTCACAAAAGTAGCTAGTTTATCATTTTATTTTAGGGCTGCATAATCTTTTAATGAGTATCCTATAATTCTCATTGTAAATTACAAGATTTGAGCGCAAGTGTATTTATGTCATATATATATATATATATATTAGCCACTTAAGTGGGTGACATCTGTAAATTGTATTACTGCCTCTTACTCAAAACACCACAAAATACTTACATTTGTGTACAGATCAAAGATACAGCGTTCATGACCCACTAGGTCTAGTTGTATGCAATATCTGCTTTTAAAATTACTACCTATATTCTATATTGATTCCTTCCTCTATGCATAAATACTTCAGGTGAAATAGCTCTTAAGAGACACCAACCTCAATGACTCCATCTGGCTCCATCCCCTCCGGGCCATTGTCTCTGGGTCTGCAATGACAGGTTATAATTAGTACATTGACGTAAAACTCATTTCATAAAATTAATTCCTCTGTGCCAAAATCTGAAAGTCTCCAAAGGGCACATTCACTAACTGTACTACAGCATACATTTTTTGCAGCATTCTATCGTCCATCTCTACACAGAAGACCCGTACATGCATCTGCTCGTGGTAAAACGTAAAATCCAAATAAAAAAATAATTTACGCCCAAAAAGATGAGCTCAGACTGTGACAACCTCCATTCACTTTCATTGCGTCACTTCCCACATACCGAAAGTAACGGGGACTGTCATCCCACATAACATTACTTTTTATAAAAAGGGGTCCGAGCGGGTTGTTTTGCGATGTTCATTATCGTTTGGTCAAACTGCGACAGAACTTCTTAAATACACTGAGATCGTAACCTCTGAAATCTACGTTACGTTACCAAGAGGCAGCCATTTTCACTCAGCGCCATTAACAACGTGGCTCCACTGATACACATTCATTCGCACACGTATTCAACATTAATCTATTACTACAACATCGAATTTTACAAAAACGTCACAAAATAGCTTGTCCACGCAGACTGATATGACATTTAATTAACACGCATGTATTTTTTTATAAGTTACATCAAATAATCTCATCAAATAATCTAAACAGCGATTTCGTTTCTCTTTTTAAATACATATACGATTTATAATTTATAAACATTTTGATACTAGAAAAGGCTTGGTTGAGAATAGGCCTTAGGCCTATCGTTATACTGCCAGACCACACTCCATTGTCTCGCCCATGAAAGGCCATGTGCCATACATATCTTCTCGTTTGAGGGCTTAAAACTACACAGAAAGCCCGTTCTACAATTAGATGGCACGCGAAACAAGGTTTTTGAATAGAGTTCATCAAAATGAATGTTGATAACGCCCGCAATCGGTTTAAAATGAGGGGAATGAGGCAGCCATGTGCCGCATGGACGCGCCGGTCACACGATGTACTGAAACAGCGCGTGAGACACGTTGCGTCACAAGAACCGGCATTTTAACGGAACATCGAAAATATGGCACTAAAACGTCTTAAAATACTTTTACGTTAACATTAATACTATATCCTTAAATACAACGACAAAATCGCACGAAACCTGACTAAAAATACACTTTTCTAAATGATTTTATCGAGGCGGGAACAGGGCGAGCACGAACATGGCAAATCGGCTGATAATGCTAGCTTTTAAATCGCTAATGAAAAAACATGTTGTACAATACATCTTAAATCGATCATAAACACTGATTGTTTTCCGTAAATAATCAATATTTAAACAGTTAGAACAAACATTCATCGAACACGTTATCTTACCTATCTTCATGTTCAGACGACATTATTACAAAGGACTGTAGACTGGCGGAAACGCGCAAATACTTAAACTGTGACGATGTTCAAAGTCCATTGATTGGACGTCTACCCGTTCAGTCAGCCAGTAGTCCCGCCCAGCAACAATTCTCATTGGTCAGATAAAGATTGGTACCGCCCTATCATAAACGTCTATTCAAAGACGTCACAAAATGGGAAAAATCTTAACTGGAACTTAAAGAAATTTCATTGGAAATGCGACCCTTACAACATACTTTCTAAATGTAATGCCTGTTTTTTCTATTATGTAAACCTACTACATTCATGAACACAATACCACAAATTCCACGTTTTAGTCGAAAACATATTTTGCGTCCATTTACCTAATATGCTGAAGTAAATGACAAATTATGAAGACCTGTTTATCTTTATGATTTAATTAGCTTAGTACCTTTACTATTTATGTCCCTTGCTGCTGAAATGTTTTCAATGTTTCTGACAGCATTCAAATGTCAAATGTTACTGGGTCAAATCATTTGCTGCTGACTTCCAGAAAGTACAATCCGAGATGTATGACCCTCCCTTTTTAGCCAATGACTTGTCTTCCTCTGCATAAATGTCGATAGTGAGTCATTTATGATTCATAGCTGTTGTTCCCATTTAACAGTAAATACAAATACGAAGGCTTAAAGCAGCTTACTGGTATTACTTCCAGTATGAGTACGGATGAGCACAGAGCAAAATAAACTGTGTGGTATTTCAGTAACCCATCACAACAAATCTGGGCCGTTTCAAAATATCACATATCATAATTAATCACAACATGACAAAAAGACTAATACAAATGTAACTCCTGATGAATACACCAATTATTATTTTCGTATGATGATTTATTAAAAACAAAATGGCAGACATGATTTGTTACTTGCATTATAGCACAGTTACTCTCTCATGCCAATATTTCTGATTAGGAGTTTTGCAACAACTTTATGCGCAGAACAAAAAAAAAAACAACACAGAAAGTTTGACTTGGGCAGTAACACACACAAGGGCCTGCCAGGCAGTCAACCGTTAATTACCTCCGGTGTCTCAGTCAAGACGCTGGGCTCCAGTATGAAACCAAACAGAAAAGTTATACAAAACAAAAATACAAGTGACTTGAGGATGAAGTTTCCTCAGTGTGGAGTCTCTCAGCCTTTTTGGACAAATGTATCTTTTTTTCCCCTCACTGGCTGTACAGTCTTGACACGAATATCACAGTGAGAGTTTGCAATGACACAGTTCTTTGTACATGATTCTCCTCAGCTTGGGCATGTCCTGCTGACTGAAGCTGAAGGGCTGGCCCAATGCAAGACACTTGCAATACTAAAAAGAAGGTGGAGAAAATAAAGACAAAGAGTAAAAGTGAATCCTCAATGTAAAACTGAAAGGCATCTCAAACAGCATTATAGTTATTTTCTTCAAAGACTTTAAGTGTTAGTCAATCCAAACCCCAGACACCTTCGTTCATCTTTAGAACACAAATGAAGATGTTTTAGGTGAATTTTGAGACCTCCCTCATTCTCCACAAGCAGAAATGGTCCTGACTCATTCAGAAAGTCCGGAAAAATACCAAGAAACGCTCTCAAAACTGACCAACGGCCTCAGAATATTATGTCATATTTTTTAATCCCAATATTTATTTGAGTTTTTATTTTCTTGAGATATTGTTCGAAATTGTACGCACATAAACACAGATACATTTTGTGAGTCTACCTGTATTTTTAACCAATCAAGCTACAACACCTATATGTACGGCGCAGTTAATGACGCAGATAACTTGAGCGTATAATTGTTGTTGTTTTGAGGTTGCAAGCAGAACGGCCTACAAACTTTTTGCGAGTGTTAAAGCTGGCTTCTGCTGATAAAACTGCAAACTATCTTCAGTAAACTTTCTTTTAATTGAATCTCTGACTGCGGCTCTTTTTCATCTGACTGACTGGTCATCTTTGGATTAAAACTGTGGAATAAAGTCATTATTTTTGTTTTATGAGTGAAAAAAAAGTATTCTTGTAGCTTGATAATATTCTGATCTCACCACTGAAGGTATATGGTCTGTTTTGAGGATTTTCTTTGTATTTGTACGGACTTTTAAATAATTCAGAACCATTTCTGTCCATGAAGAATGAGGGAGCTCTCAGATTTTTACCTTAAATATCCTAATTTGTGTTCTGAAGACGAACAAAGGTCTCAGGAAATTGTAACAGCATGAGGACGAATATTTATTGACAATTTTCACTTCAGGGTGAACTAACCCTTTAATTACAGTATTTTGTCTAATTTTCATATACTTTTTTGCTTCAAAAAAAGTTCATACTCTCCTCATGGGAGGTCAATTTTGAGTTTACCTTTTGCAACTGGCACTGATAAAACATTTGTAGGGCACTAATGCCTCTTATTGCTCAGTGAAATACAGTACATCCTAACAAATTTTACTAGAAATGAAAATAAAAATAAATGTACAGTACTGTGTCAGTAAATCTGAATCTCACAAGCCAAAACCTCAGACAGCTTTATAAACGAAGCTGGTGTGTTTACAAACCTGCAGGACAAATGCACCACAATCACTGTCATTATTCTGTCTGCCAACATTCTGTAACATAAAAAGAGAGAGAGTCTGTTAACTTTCGTCCAAACATTTGTATACCATTTGAAGTACAGCATTATAAAATAACATTTAGGCAACAAGTAGCAGCTTGTGGTCTCTGCAATGCCAGGACTTACCATTTTAAAAAAGCCCTTCCACCCTGTGAGAAAGTCTCTCTTCTCTTTTATCATCGCTTCTGCCTGCAAGTACTTAAAAATATGCTGTGGAGATTAAAAAAGGGGTAATTTAGTAATATCATAGCTAGAAGTTTTTGGCTGTAATTTAGAACAAGATTTATTGTATATTTATTGTAGGCTTATACCTTGGGGCATCGGCGATTAAGCGTTCGCTGTGAATCAAAGTATGTGATGGAGCGTTGTTTAATATCAACTGAGACCAGAGACCAGTGCACTTCCAGATGAATGGGAATCAACAATAGATCCTTCTGGAAGATGTCCACCTGAAACATATTTGAATTATTAGAATATGGTTATAAAGCTGTTGTTTGGTATAAAGATTAACCTTGAAGAATGGACCCACGCTAAATGAGATATACGCAGAGTTCGCATGGATGCTTTGACATTATCGATGTTGTAATGTAATTACAATACATTCAGTTAAATAGACTTAAGCGTTCATTTAGTTGTCTAAGTGTAAAATGAGATGAAAGACTGAGTAACTGCACTTAAGACCAGCAGGTGAGTGCAGAAACTCTATTGAAAATACTGGGGTAGAATAAATTGTCATATTTTAAAAGACATGCCGGGGGAAACTGAATTTAATGCAGTGCTTCTTATATGGTCTGTGACCAATTTCATATTGTTTATTATCAGGCAGTGAAGATCACTGAAAGACAGTTCACCAGAAGCGCTGGGGCTGGCTGGCTGAAAATTAAAAGTCTGTGTGCATATACCCCATCTCAGTGCTGCCTGATATTGGAAAAATCTAACATTGTAATATTTTGTTATTCTGTGATATATATTGCGAAATGAATACTATCATTTTAGTTGATTGAAATAGGGATGATTCTGTAGGAGCATCTACATAAAACATAATAACCAATCTACAAGCATAGCTCAATAAAATAAAGAAAAAATGCAAATTAAATGAACTGGTTTTTATTGTTTTCCAAGGAGTCTAACAGTATTTAGATTTATTAACTGAATAATCAAATGTAAAATAAGACTGCATAGTCTTTGTTATATAAATAATTCAATCAAATTAATCATTATTAAGGTTACAAATGACAGTTTCTTATGTCTGAACGCTTTGAAATCCTCATACAGTCACAGGCCTAAAACACATGCAAATGATAAATTATCATCCAGACTTAACATTGCATGACCTACGATGTGACTATTGTGAATGATCACATTGCAATATCGATGCTGAAAGATATATTGTGCAACCCTAATCTGATAGAACATGATTATGTTATGTCATAATGCAAGTCATACTAAGTTATTATTATAAATTTCTAAACTCACTGAACATTAAAAGGGTTTAAAGAGTTTTCTTACATTCTTGGTCCACCGTTTCACTCCATCATAACCTTTGGTCCTTAACTTGTCGTAAAAGAAACTGTTAAAGAAGTGCACCTAAAACAAAAGTAAAACACAACTAGATAAAACAATCTATAAAATAATGTGATAATATGGAACTATAAAACTGATTCATCAACTTTAAACATAAAGGGCCAGATTTGCTATCAGCATACGTCAGGGACAACTTTTGTTGCATCACGAAAAAAAGCTACTGTCAGGATTTACTAAAGACATGCAGTAAAACACTAGCAATAAAAAGCTGTTGACAGTCATTTTTGTGGCCAACACTTACCTATGCATTTGGATGCAAAAGCTATGGGAGGAGAGTGTTTTGATGTACTTGCAATGGTCATATATAAAGTTCTTATTGGATTGTTAATGGAAGATTCTTTTATTATTTATTACTCAGCCTCAAGTGATTAAAATCCCCTGAGACATTCATTCATCTCAAACGTCTCTCTAATCCTCCGTAGACAGCAATGGTCTAAGACAGTGGTTCTCAAACTGTGGTACGCTTACCACTAGTGGTACACAAGCTTCCTTCTAGTGGTACACGGAGGAATCTTTGAATAATTAAAGTAAAAAAATGAACACATTTTTAACCCTTTGACACGTACGATAACACCGATGTGATCAGTCAACTGATTTTAATAGGTTAAACCTTTTATTTGAGTGGCTGACAATAATAAATATTCTTAGTTAGAAGAATTAATGTGCCTTGTATTTGAACTGTGCAGTGCTGTAGCTGCTTAATTAGGCCTACTATGCTACTGAACTTCAATACCGGTTATGATGGTGGTACTTGGAGAGAACATTTTTTTCTGGGGTGGTTCTTGGTTTCAGCTTAAGAACCACTGAGCTAAGACATTCAAAGTCCAGACAATGAACCAAAAACATTATCAAAACATCCCATGTGACTTCAGTGGTTTAATTGTAATCACACTAAGCTTCAAGAACATTTCTGTTCAACTGTTAAAACTCTGTGCACCAACATAAAACATAAGTGCACCACACAAGCTTTGCATTGCACGTAATAAACATGCACCCTGTTCTTATATGGAAGACACTGGCGAATGAAGTTGTTTTAAACAACTAAACCACTGAAGTAGGTCTGCACAATATTGGAAAAATCTGACATTGCGATATTTTGCTTTCCTGCGATATATATTGTGATATGAATATAAATTTACCAGTTGAAGACATGATTATCCCAACCTCTGCAGTACGTTTAAATACAAATGAGCAGAGATAAAACTGTGCTTTATGTTCTTTTTAGAGAGTCTATTCAGGTACACAAATAACACAGTCATCAGTGTATAAACAATTTTTAAAAATGATAGTTAATACTATCTTTATCTTTTAATACCTAATCAATAATCTGTATCTGTGATGTGACTATTGTAGATACACGCTGCGATATCAATCCTCAAATTATATTCTGTGCAACTGCAACTGAAGAGAGACATGAGCGTTTTGGCAATGTTTTTGGTTCCTTTTCTGGACTTTGCATGTCTCTGGACTATTGCTGTCTATGGAGGATGAGGTATTTCATCTAAATTTGTGTTCTGTAACTGATTGAAGGTCTCAAGGGATTGAAATGACATGAGGGTGAGTAATTAATTAAAAAAAAAAACTTTTTTTGTGCCAGAAAATTATCCATTTTGTGCCTGTGTTGTTAGTAGACTACACACAACTTATTACTGAACGGCATTGGCTCCTTTATGGGTTTGTGCAAATGCTTAATGTCTAAAAATGTCCACTTTATTATACGTTTTGTTTACTCAAAAGGATGTATTTATATATCACAGCCATTGTTTTCTAGCCATATGTTCTGTTTGAATGGCAGAATCAGGCATTACAAAGGATGAACAAGGAAACAAAAAACAATTCCAACCTTTTCAGGCACTGAATCCATCACAAGGTCTCCATACATGTTCATGACCTTCAGAGATCAGACAAAAGAACAAATTGTGAATGAGAAATACACACGAATAAAAAAATAATGGTCAAATAACCACGGTGCTCAAGCAAAACTCAAATAGACCTGGTCATTGAGCCAGTTCTGTCCATAGAGGGTGCTAAGGTCATCCATTGTGAGAACGTGACGCTTGTAATTCACCCGAAATCCTTTCACCATGGCGGTCCCTGATGACCTCTGGTTTGACTGAATTAAATGCTGCACAGCCATTTTCCTGTGGGCAATTGATAAACAAGACATTTTAGCACTTTTTGTGTGTGGTATTCTGTGTGGATTATGTTTGCTATTGTACATGTGCACAGACCTGTGAGTCTGAGAAAAATCCTCATTGAAGATGCTCTGCAGTTCCTCAACGATATCATCTGCGTGTACAGGAATCAGACTTCCATACTTTCTAAGGTTCTCTTCAATAAGACCTGGGAAATAAACAAATGCAATATTAAATTCATTCACTATTCAAACATGTAGACTACATTATTAAGGAACTAAATAACCTTCAGACAAAAATATTTACTAAATGCCTGTTTTCTGTCAATTAAAACTCACTTTTGACCTCAAATTTGACGTGAAGAACTTTTATATTATCATTATTACATCTATTATTACTGGACACACTTCATAACTCAATTCTAACCCAAAGCAGCATTTGTACCATGGACATAAGCCTTGTGCTCTTCTGTTAGGGTCATCTCCATCCTCTGAATGGTGGGCTTCATGGGCATTGAAAGATATTCTCGAACTCCATTCAACGACGAAATTGACTGAGAATCCCCATAACCATTGTAAGCAGAAAACTGATTTTCTGTGGAGAGAATCAACATAACATAGCTTTGACTATAATTTATTTACATAAATCAGAGGATTTCCATCTTTTAGATAGCGCCACATAGAATTATTCTCATGCTAAGGGGCACTCATTCTAACATTTTAAAGGCAATCATATGTGGTTATGTATAGACTGAATTCATCCAAAATTTAAATTTTGATATCAGGAAATATTTTTTATTTTTCAGAAATATTTAGCTTTTATTATGTATTTGTCTTTCTTCCCTCTAGAAACATACTTTTCCATTATTATTAACAACATTGACTACCTCAATATGACCTGTATTTGTGTTGCGATTTTTAATTTTTAAAGGTGAGTTTATGTACTAAGAGGCATATGAAGTGCAGATTTCTACTTATGAAATATACCAGTGGTTCCCAACCTTTTTTTGCCTGAGACCCCCTTTTCCTACAGAGAATATTGTAAGGCCCCCCTCCACATTTAATGACATTATCGCTCATTTAAGTTTGCAGTAGGTATAACATAAAAATGTTGTTTTCAAACAAACAGTATGTTTATTACTATATCTAGACACACGTTACATGTTAGTAAAATATAAAAGCAAAACATCAGTGGGTCATTTGTGTTGGGTGCACCTTGCGGTATTAGGGATGAGTCGTCTGCAAATGTCTTATTAATTTGGACGGCCTCATGCATTCGTTAGCAAGAACTTTGGCACAGATACTGCACTGTGGCTGGGTCAGGCACTCTTTGCTTTGAGCAAATGGAATACAACCATAGTTCAGGTAACTATCTTGGTACTTCCTGCATTTCATGTTTCCAGTATAGCGCTTCGATCCGAAACGTTTGGAGGCTTCCTCACCTTGGGTCCAGTATGCTTGAGTCATTACTATTAGCTGATGAAGGCGAATCAGTGAGACTTTTTGTGGAGGACGAAAAACAAATTTGTCCATTTTTTGGTGAGCCAGGGGAAAAAAATGAGCTAAGGCAATATGATCGTTCTCCTAATTGTCCACTGCAAAAAATGTATGTAATAAGATGTGACCCCCCCCCATGGGGCTTGCTTAGGCCCTCTTGTGGGCCGGGACCCCCCTGTTGGGAACCGCTGAAATAAACCGTATGAATAACTGCAAACTATTTTTATTACACTTTTAATTACAAGCATTTTGCTGACAGATAGGGAAGATCTATTAGTTTGAAACATAGTATGAAGATATTTCAAATCTTTCTAATTCTAACTCTTGTTCTAAACATGCATGACAAATACTATATTGTACTTAAACTATTTTTATTCTGTAAATTATAGTAAAAATATGATAAATATGATAAAATACAATTAAACAGAACACAATCTACTACTCTTTTATTGTTTTGAGGCTTGAAAACATCTTAAATCAATCCTCAAATCAAAATGATAATTATACTTTTTTTTCAAATTATTTTAAAACGCAGATTTTTTCTTTCTATCAGATCTAGTTTTATTTTTTTTAATAACTTTTAAAAACGTCTACATCAGTGTTTTTCTCTAAACTTTCACAGCATCAGTCTGAAAACCCCTGCTATAAACTCACCTTTTTCTCTTCCACTTCTCGTCACCAAACCTCTTAGCGACGACCCTTTGTCGTCACATCCTTTCTCTCGTCTCTTGCTGGCATAAAGGCTATACTGGCGCCACCTCCTCGCCCGACGATACCCCAAGGTGCCGACCCACTGTGCTCGCTGTCTCCAGGTTTTCCAATTCTGCACAAGCCGATTGCGTAACCTTGCACTGGACCGTAGCCTTCGCCAGCGCTTCAGCCTCTGCTGCCTGAGTCCATGAAGCCGCATCTGGAAAGGATTCTCAGGAAAGTCTCTGGCTTGTGATTTGGCCTCTCCTTCAGTCAAAGTCACCTGTTGCTGGTAAGTATTAGCAAGCATAACATGTGGTTGTGACTCAAAAGGCATCTGCCAGTCTTCCAAATCATCCTTCTCCTCCCATGGAGCACATTCAGAATCGAGGTCTTCTTCATCTCGCTCTCCTTCTTCCTCCTCATCTTCCTCCATCTCGTCTTCATTCTCATCAAACCCAGCCTCTTCATCGAGCTCCACTGGTTCGATGTAGTCTCCACTCCAGACTCGCTCTCTGTGGCCGAGTTTGAGGTGAATGGGGCTGGTGGCGTTGGGAGGGGAGTTTGGGTCCATTAGACCTCCTCCCATGCCTGCAACACTGCTGGCCTCCTGGCTCACAGTCAAGGAGAGCTCACCCTGCCAGCGGTTTTGGGACAGACTTCCTCCGCTGTCTCTCATAGTCCACTGGACACCCGCTACCTGCGCCAGCTCGACGCCTGCAAGAGCAAAAGTGGAGATTTGAATGTATTCAGGGTTCTGCTTTGCTTTTGTAATGATCATTTGCATATGCAGATGTGTTAAGCTGTATTATGCAAACTTAGCTATTTGTCAGTTATAAGTGTTACAAAAGTTAACCGTTTATGTGCTGTTACTTACTGTTAAACATAAAAGTGAATACACTGATATTAAATTACAATTCATTTATTAGTAATTAAACTTCCAATTCATCCATAAATCCTAAACAAATGATACAAGAATTTTAATCAGAAAAACAACAATATTAACGGAGGAATGGACTAACTGATAATAAAATTTAACTTTTCCCTAAAAAAAAAGTATTACTTTTTTTAAACATTTAAAATAGAAAACAGACACTTTTAATTATATTAACATTTGTCAAAACTCAAGTTTTTACTATAGTTTTGCATCAAATGAATGCAGCTTTGCTTGTCACAAGAGTCTTTCAAAAGCATTAACAATTTCATGGTCCAAACTATTACAGTCGTGTATGATATTGAGATAAAGTTGGATTTATATTCACACATTCGTTCAGTGACAACTTGTGACACAGTCCCTATAAATGAATAAATAAACATATATTATAAGTACACCAGTATTTGGACCAGTGGTTTAGATTTTTACTTGCCCTGCCAAAATTTTTCACTGGCCCCACCAAAAAAAGTTAACTGCTATTTCTTAGCTACATATTTTAAATAATGTGTCAAAAATAATGTCTAAAAATGTTGAGGAAAATTTGCAAGTATTTTATTGCAAAACAAAACCTGGCTGACTTAAAAATTACAGCAAAACATCATAAAACAGACATTTTCTTTTAGCCTCATAATTTTCTTTTAGCCGTAATGTTGTCGTCTCTTCGCTGTGTTGGTTTTTACCAGGTTACGGAAAAAAATAACGTGCTCACAACATCCAATCAGATAAGAGCAACCCAAAAAAGCAATATGGTATTTACGACTTCACAGAGAAGGTAGCATTCAAATACTTGAAAGCACAAACTATTTCTAGATTTTAAGACTATATATATGCATGCAATTGATAAATCCCAGGCAAATAAAAATTTAGTGACAAGGCAGCACTGGCCTGATCGGGCCAGTAACGATTCTATCTACTGTCCCGAGCATCTCTCACACTGTTCCCTGGCCATCTGGCAGTCCTTATTGTTGAGCCCTGATAAGACTAAATATTTGATGTGAAATCACATGCAAGTATGAAAAAAAAAACTCTAGCACTATTGAATTGACCGTTCACAGTGTTGTACTTTGATAGTCTTAAGCTGCTAATATGATTTCCCTATTTAGAATTATTAAACAAAATCTTTTCTGAAATTAAATTATTAAGGAGAAAGTCAGAATGTGTGAATATAAAACCAACTTCACCTCAATGTGTATGACGCACATAATGCACATGAATTCTGGCATATATCTACTGTGACATTATCTATAAACCTATAATACATTGTAATGTTCACTCTTAACTCATAAACATTGCATCTAAATAAACATCTCTATTTACACAAAACCAAGTATTAGAGTTAAAAGACAACATGCATTCTCATCATAATTTAATAATCACTGTGGATTAAATTAACTTGCTTTGTTAAATGTGCAAATATATTCATGTGCAATTCTAACACACTACAAACGCCGAAATGGACGGATAACAGGTCTCGTATAGCTTCATATCTAGCATGCCCAATCAAAGTATTTCAATAATCATTTCTTACATAAAGACTAGCACTTGTTTACTATGTTTTCCGACGACTATATTGACGTTATAATACAAGAATGTGTTGGTATTTGTCGCGTTTTGGCATGTGCAAATTCGCTAATTAGCTTACTAGCTAACAGCTACAGGCAGTCTCTTGAGCAATACCCTCATACCACTCACCTTTTACGTGCAACTTTACACCAGTATGAATTAAAACACACGCGGCAGCTTTGCCTTTAATTTTCACGAATTTTGGGCAAATAAATCGAATTTTGCATTACGAGGATCTCCACCTCAATCAATGAATACAGTCGCAATCTTTGCACGAAACATAAACAGCAACCCTGCGCGCAGCTGATGACATCACTGGCCTCATGTAATGGCGTTTCAGATCCTGCCAAAATAAAACATTAAAACTAAACTCAGAACTTAAATGGAATTAGTGTACTTGATATATATATATATATATATGTATGTATGTATGTATGTATGTATGTATGTATATATATATATATATATATATATATATATATCAAGTACACTAATTCCATTTAAGTTCTGAGTTCTGAGCACAAAAAGCTTTTGGAATAGCTTATATCTTCATATGTAATTACATTGCTTCTTCCATATATTCTTCCATCTTCCGATATACCCGAGAAATACATTAACACTAACTTTTTAATTTTGTTTGGGAAATATTTTATTCACAAAAAAAAATTCTCAAATTCGCAGCCTTCTTTTCTCATTTTTAATTAAAACTGATGCATTTATTAAATCTCTGGCTAAAAACAATATAGAAGTGATAGATTATTATGATAATTATTTTGGAAATATCATGGATACTTAAGTCCTTTTCTCTTGCTGTATTTGTGTTATTTGTGTATGTTTATTAAATTGATTTCCTCTGTTTTACTGTTTTATATGTGTTTTTAATATTATTTAACTTGATCTGTTAAATTATTATCATTGTTACTATCACTGTCTTTTTTGTTTAGGTTCGAATTTTGTATCTTTGTTATTGTAAAAATAAATAAATAAATGAATAAAAATAAACTCAAACATCCATGCAGCATACTAGCATAATATTTTTTAAGTAAATCGGGTTGTCCCTTGTGTTAATAACGTCCTAAAACATTTTAAATGTGCCAAATATATTTTGAACGAAAATGATTAACCATAGCTATACCGACATATATTTTAAAAAGTATTTTAAGTTGGTGCACCTAACTAAATGCGATGACTGTCTGAAGTTTCTATTATGTAAAAAAAAAATTATAATTTGTCTTTTTAGAAATATATTTAAAATACAGAGCTTCAAAAATAAAAGTGAAAACTAAATCAGCCAAAAATAAGGATGTATATACTAATAAATATTAATAGTTACAATTTTCTGAATCAAACACCTTCTTTTTATGTTCTAGATATGGAAAAAAAAGAAACAGAAAGAGAAGTCCTAATGGTTCACTATTGCATGACCGTTAACTTCAAGTTCAAGTTTTTCAAGCTTGAAAGCAAATTACTAGAAGAAAACATTACAGAATAAAAATCAATTATAACCATTACTTACATAATACAAGTAACACATGTTTAATGAGAGAATCTGTTGTTGTTGTTTTTCCTTCATAAGAACTGTATTTCCTGTCCTCATAAATGTTGTTTGTGATCTTCTTCTGGGATGTCAATTATCTGTTTCAGGCCTGACGTAGACTAACTGCACTGCTACAGGCTGAATATTTCTAGGTTTGAGTCACAATATGATGCGAAGGAAGGAACTTCAAAAATTGCTTTAGTCTGCGTTACATAATGAGGCCATTCAATTGCAATAAACAGTTGACTCAAAATATTCACAGCAATTTTGGGATTTCCATAGCTGTCAAAGATTATTATTATGCATCTCTTATCTGTTATTTTATACGATAAATTCAGTTTGTTTGACTTACAAATTCTGAGCACAAATACAAATCAGGTGCTTTAAATGAATATATTCATGAAGTGAAGTAGTTTGATTTCCATATTGTTTAATCACTTAACTTTTTTTTCAGTGAGGCTTTCTAATGCACACAGATTATGTTTATGCCACAGATTATGCTTTATATACTTATCTTTTAGTTTATTCCCTGCTTTATCAGGGGACGCCACAGTGAATTGAACGGCCATTTACTCTGGTAATTGTTTTATACAGCGGATACCCTTTCAGCACTTTCAACCTATAAGTGAGGGTACAACCCCCAGTGCTAGGAAACACCCACACACTCTCCTATTAACATACAACAATGGCCAATTTGTCCAATTCACCTATACAGCATGTCTTTGGACTGTGGAGGTGACCCACACAAACACTGGGAGATCCTGCAAACTCCACACAGAAAGGCCTCCTGGTGCAGCCGGGACTTGAACCAGTGACTTTTCTTGCTGTGAGGCATCTATACTAACCACTTAACCACCATGCCATCCAGATTATGTTTTGGTGAAATAAATGTTCATAATTTTTTTTATCTCCACCATTAAAAGGTAATTAATGTTTTATACATTCCAGAAGACATCACGGTGGCGCAGTGAGTAGCATGATCGCCTCACAACAAGAAGGTCAGTTGGCAGTTCTGTGTGGAGTTTGCATGTTCTCCCTGTGTTTGCGTGGGTTTCCTCTGGGTGCTCTAGTTTCTGGTTAGGTGAATTCAGTAAGCTAAATTGTCCATAGTGTACAGTATGCGTATGAATGAGAGTGTATGGATGTTTTCCAGTGATGGGTTGCAGCTGGAAGGGTATCCGCTGCGGAAAACATATGCTGGATAAGTTGGCGATTCATTCCACTGTGAAGATCCCAGATTAATAAAGGGACAAAGCTAAAAAGAAAATGAACGGATGAACATTCCAGAGGATCATACGCACACACACACACACACACACACACACACACACACACACACACACACATCCGTCACAAAATGCAGGACAATAAAAAAACATGTATTTTGCACATTATTTTGCTAATATTAGCATGTCCATGCCATGGTAGGCCTACTTTAATATGATTGTGGTAAATATGCTTACAGAAACAGTAAGCAAGCTGATCATAAAAGATCTTTTTGCACCCTAAAGAGGGATTTGAATAGGTTGACTAAGGGTAATCTGAAACATGATGTCACGTGCAGATTTGCATACATGCATGCTCTTTGTGACAAGATGAAAGTCCATAGACTTTCAGTAAAACCGGAAAAACCAGATCAGAGAAGCATAACCGAAAGGGGCACTCAGGGAAAAAGTCTGTTTTCCAGTGCCTGTAATGATGAAGGACTTCATAAGAGTTTCTTCATAATGGGTGTACTAATTGCAAGCTTCCTTTTACACCCATTATTTTCATTTAGCTAATTGTTCACATCCTTTATTACAACACTTGTTTCTTTTAAATGTATGACTAGAAAATGAGACAATATTTCCTGTAAAGCTTAAAGGGTGGATGCTTTGAATTATTACTTTACCCCATTGTCACTATATTATTATAAACAACAGTTTTAAAATGTTGTAGGCCTATATATATTTTTAAAGAGATAATTATTTGGAAAACCTTGATGTTTGGCAATATAACCAAAGCAATAGGTTATCTAGGCCTAATCACAGATGAAAATGAACAAAAACCTACAGAAAGTAGTAAAATATTCCATAATTGTGATTAAATACATAATAATAACAATAATTATGCTGTCTCTTAAGACATTTCAGTAGTTTGTTTTCTCCCTTTTTGAGACCAGGCTGACAGGGGGGAAGAAAGCAGATTAACATAAGAATCTACAGATCTCTCTAATTTGGAGAGACAAACAACACCATTAGTCATTATTAATACGATGTAACAGCTAGAAGCATCAATCCAGCGTGTTATTGTAAAGGGAAGTTTTGGTGTAAAGGGCGGAGGACGAGAGAGGAGGCGGAGCGAAGACCGAGCGCACTCAAGTCTCAGACAGACGTCAACCGCAGCCTAAAAAACACCTGTCATTGTTTGAAAAAACACTCTTATAACCCACAGATTATTGATGGTCAGATTCATTAAACCAACTATGATCTAGCACTGCGGATTAGTGCCAATTTGCGCGAAATTAACCGACAATGAACGACTGATAATGGACATCTTATAACTTTACCTGGAGTGAAGAAAGTTTCGACTGCGTTCAAAAACGTTTGTTTTGTAAGTATATGTTTATTGTTTACTGAAAAGACTTGAGCTGCAAATTTATATTTTGACTTACATTTCAGAAAGCGTTCGAGAGTCTAAATAGGTATTGTTTTTCCAAAACTAACTATTTGACAAATATTTTTTTTAAATCGTCATTTCCTGTTCGGTGTTACGTTTTAAAAGCTCACCTGGGCACGCAGGTCGCCCTTATCTCCTGTCACGGTTGATTTATAACACAAGGTGAAACCAACAGTATTGTTAATAGGTCTGTTGTGCTGCCTTTACTTTGAAAAGCTGCATTAACAGGATAGTTCACCCCAAAACGAATATTACTTCACTATTTTCTCACACTCTCAGGTGGTTCTAAACCTGTGAACCATCTTGCTTGAAGTGTGATGAACACAAAACTAGATATTCTGAAGAAGGTTGTGGAGGAAAGCAGCCATCGATATCCATAGTATTGGAACAACAAGTACTAGAAGTCAATGGCTGCTGCTTTTCAACATTCTTCCGAATATCTTCCTTTGTGTTCAACAAAAGAAAGAAACTCAAACAGGTTTGGAGCAAGTGGAGTGTGGGTAAATTGCAGAATTTACATTTTTGGCTGAACTACCATTTAAAAGGTTTCTTGTCAAGAATACAGTTCCTATATTTATTTTTTTTAGTAAGACTGAAACTTGATTTCACCCCCTAATTCAAGAATCTGTGGATGGTTCCAGATTCAGTGCAAGTGCACTTGTATTTTCTTCTTCTTGACAGTACGGTCCGTGTATCATCCGTTCATTTGATTATTCCTTTTAATCTGGAAAACGAAACATCTGAAAAACAGTCAATATTTCGTTTTTCTGTTTATTCTGTAGGCACAAAAAACTGAAAGCTCAGCTCCCAGTACATTTACTGTATGACAAAAAAAGTGGTCAGGCAACATTAAAAACTGCAACATCTCTCAGATCACCGTGATATAATAATTAGTGCTGCAGAATAATGACCCACATATTAATTTGTGACTGCCTTTGTCGGTCACAGGTCAACTGCATATGTTTGACACAGTTCTATACTTAATTATACAGTATGTAAAGGATTAGAGTCACACCTTTTGACAAAACATGACAAACCAACAGAAGCTGTCATTTGTTTCGAGACACAGTCTACATGTATACTCCTTTGTAAATAGACACTATTTCCTCCTTATAAGACTTAATTATTTGATGACAACAATACTGTAGAATTGTCTAATACATCAGTCTGCTGTTTTCAGAGGACAGTGTAGTAAATGTGAACAGAAGCAACCATGCATGGCTTTATCAAATATGTTGGAAACCAACTTGAGTAAAAAAAATAATAAATAAATAAAAATCTTCACTGTCTCATGAAGAGTCCAGACTTTTTGCAAGCTCTGTGAACTCATGAAAGGATCTGATTTATGAGATTTTGTGGGCTAAATTTTAAACCCTGCAGTGTCAGACAAAGTCTACTTTTTCTCATGTCATTTGGGGTGTGGATTTTGGGTGTGTAGTCGGGAATGTTATTTTGATTTTCTCCGGTTACCTGCTCTGACAAGCTCCCACAGTTCTAGAGCGGTTTCTTCATGCTGGCTGATTATTCACTAAAGGTCATGTGTCTGTGAGTTGATCTGGATGTTGTCATGGTTTGGTAAACACAGAAGTGCAGAGAGTTTCTAGTAGTCTCTTTGTACACATGTTGAGTGAACTAGACCTTTGCTTGACAGACAAAAAAACAAACATTCATTTATTTGAGGTTTTGTTCAGTTCTGCAGGCTTTACATACGTATGGATATGGTGTGAAACTGTTCTTCTTGCCAATACAGACAAGTTAGAATACTTTAGAGAGGTATTCAGTGGTCATTCATTGCGTAACTGCATACTTTATGAGTTTAATGGTATTTAATGGGTAAATCATTCTTCTTTAGTCACACATACCTGAAACCTCATACACAAATTCCTCTCTCCTGGCTTCTGCTGAAAAAAAGTGGTTTGATTGGTTTATTAGCTCCTCTGCTTCCCCTTTTTTAGACAGTCGATTAACAACAGCATGCTATTTTAATTATTCATTCTTTCAGTTTCGTAGCCATAAAAAACTAAGATTATGTTTAGTATGCTTTTTACAATTTGTTTAAATATGTTGTGAGTATTTTCTTTGTAATTTTTTGTTGAATTGACTTATAATTTAGTGTAGTAAATATTAAAAAAACATTTATTTTCTCCATTTTATCTCAAAAATGGCCCTAAAAATAAATAGTTTCATTCAGCAACATAGAGAGTGAAACATTTTTGCTGAAAAATAGGTTCACACTTTAATTTAAGCGTTCCATTTGGTTTAATTTATTTACTAATTAGAATCATTAAAAGAAACTAACAATGAAAAGTAATTGTAACGAATAATTTATTTAAATTTATTTATTTAATAAGTCATTTTGGTGTCTGGGTCAAAATATATGTATTAAAACTAATTCGCATAATAATTTACATAATAATAATAATAATAATAATAAAAACAACAACAATAATCTACATATTAAACCCAAGTAAAATGGTTAATTAATTAAATTGGATAAAAATATTACAGTTTCACGATATTGTGATTACTGCTCTAAAATATATTTTTAATAAGTGTCTGGGTAAAAAACGCATAAAAACATTTAAAATATTTTAGAGCAGTAAACATAAGCAGGCTAAATAATGAAAATTAATCTTTGACTTCTGCTGTCTTCATTTGTTTCAAAAACACTGATTCCTTAAAACGACATCTTTTGATATCTGTTCTGCTGGAGATACTGTTGTCCTAAAAAACAACAAAAAACGTTTTGACGTTTCCAAACCACTGTATACCTTGAATACGGTTATCGTCCCATGCCTAATGACATAATATATCACCATTCAGCATAGCAGATATACAGTATATTAATGTTAAAATGAAACAACCTACCTAATCCTGTGCTTATATAAATATTTAAAATAACAGTTTATTAGGTTTTATATTAATCAACAAACTAGGTAAAACCTAGTAGTTTAAAGTATAAAGATTTAAAATTATAATTATTATTATGATAAAGTAATTTGGAGCGAATTATGAGTGTTTTGGGTTACTTTGGTGATCATTAACAATTTTTTTTTTACAATATGATGTTTATTTCATGTATGTCTGACACAATGTTTCCAAAATGCTCAGCCAGTGTCTCAGTCAGAGCTGTACCAGGCACTTTAAGAGGACTTTTTCAGCACACCTCTCACTCTCTTGTTTATTTGATTGCTGATTGGCTTGCAGCAAATTCCCAACAGGCATCTATGGCAACCCAGTGAGGCCTTTGTAATGAACAGCCGTGTATTGTCTATCCCAAGGAGACATGAAGATATAGTACTCTAGGCATATAGAAAACTAGTACAAGACTGAAACTGCTTGCTTATAAAAATGACTGTTTTAGGTCAATCTTAGGTTATCTTTTTTCTTCATCTGATTGCTGTGCTTGCTCTGTCTCAGAGTTGCTGCGTGAGCGTCTAATAATGATGGATCATGATACTCAGTGGCTGTACCAGCTCCTGGCTGACGTGCAGCTGGAGAGATTCTACCTACGGATGCGAGATGGACTCAATGTGACCCGCATGGAGCACCTGAACTATGTTAAAGAAGCAGATCTTGAGCAGATTGGCATTAGCAAACCAGGTTTGTGTTCGGTTTGATATTTTACATTTTAAAAATAGGGTTTCCGTTCTGTATAATGTTTCTGATAACTAGTACTTTTAAAGTCGCCATCAAAATCATATTAAGAATTCTTTTTTAAGAATATTACAGTTAATTAAGTAAATTATTTATTATAAATTGTAGTTTTTATTTCAAATTTCTGATAATGCATTTACTGGTGCAAGGGCGGGACACACTGTCACTCACATGAGATCCACCAATAGAAAAACAACAGTTAAAATCAATTCATGAGGACTAATCACATCCCGTCCTACTTTTTTTTTTTTGGCAACAGGACAGCGACGGTTATGGGAAGCTGTGAAGCGCTACAAAACCAACATGCGACCACGGTCATGGATGGTAAAGGTGTAGTATATTACATTTTTACATAAGCTCTCTGTTTATTTATTTACTTTGTCTACTTGTGAGGACCAATGTCTGTTTTCTGCCAGGCCGCCAACGGTCGCACTCCTGAAGGAAATGAGCAGTTTAATGCTGTTGGCTCAGGCCAGGGGCCAGTGCGCGCACTCACCTGTCTGATCCAGGACAGGGAACTCCTCTTTGGGGACAGACTAGGCTCTGGTTCCTTCGGGGTAGTTAGGAAAGCAGAATGGCACACACCGACTGGACGAGTCGTGAGTACTTTACAGTAAATCTGAAAACCTGTTTGTGTTCTTCTAAAAGCTTTAAACACATAGGAATAGATAGTAGCTTAATTGTCTTGTTTCCATCTTTTATAGGTGCCAGTAGCAGTGAAAACCCTGAGGAGTGGACAGGTTGACTTAGTGAGCGATTTCCTTCAGGAAGTGACGTCAATGCAGTCTTTAGATCACCCCAACATTATACACCTCTACGGTGTTGTACTTACTCATCCCCTTAAAATGGTAATCTTTACTTTTTGTTTAAAATTTTATTCTTTTTTTATTTTATGTGTTTTTTAAATCTGTAATTAGCTGGATCCAGCCTTACTGGACAGACCACCTAAATAGACCTTATTGCAAGGCAATGAGGTAAAATATTCAACATAGGAAGGAAAAACAAATAGAAAAATACAAAAGAATAATAAACAAATCTATAAATGAATAACTATAACAAAAATAAATGAGAACCTTTACACTGTAATATTATTTTTACTGCCATAAGATTATTTAATTTTATTTGCATATAAAAAAAGACATTATTTTTTAAATCAAGGTCCCCAAGAGTCCTGGAAAACCTTGAAATTCAGAGAGTTGTTTTCCAGTCATGGAAATGAACTGGAATTTGATAGAAATGACCAAATGTCCTGGAAAGCCTTTCTGGTCCTGGATTAATTTGTTTCACAATTTTCCCATTTAAAAGTTTTCTGTTTGAATAACACAGTTTATGAGCCTACAAATGATGATAGCTGAGCTAGGCTGTGACTTCTGCTGCACAATGGCAATCATATTTGAGTTTTGACATTCTGAGGTTCCTCTAGCTCAGTGTTTCTCAAACCTTTTCTGACATTCCCCACTTTGAAGATAGAGAACTGTTCCGTGCCCCATCTGTCCTCAAATGGGATGTGTTGGTTTTTCTTATTTGTCCTTTCATTTCATGTCACAAATTTATAGCCGTTACTAGGGTTGTTCAAAATTAAAAAAAAAAAATCAATGCAGATTTCTGCTGATGGGGCGACACGGTGGCACAGTAGGTAGTGCTGTCGCCTCACAGCAAGAAGGTTGCTGGTTCGAGCCTCGGCAGGGTCAGTTGGTATTTCTGTGTGAAGTTTGCATGTTGTCCCCGTGTTCGCATGGGTTTCCTCTCGGTGCTCCGGTTTCCCCCACAAGTCCAAAAGACATGCGGTACAGGTGAATTGAGTAAGCTAAATTGGGTAAGCTAAATTGTCTGTAGTGTATGTGTGTGAATGAGAATGTGTGTATGTTTCCCAGTTATGGGTTGCGGCTGGAAGGGCATCTGCTGCGTAAAACAAATGCTGGATAAGTTGGCGGTTCATTCCTCTGTGGCGCCCCTGGATTAATAAAGGGACTAAGCCGAAAAGAAAATAAATGAATGAATGAATGATTCTGCTGATAACAACCAAATTTTGCATGACTCAAACTTTTCTGGTATTTTATTTATATTTCTTCCAAAATGTCAATACAATACTGATTAATTAAAACAATATATCGAGGAACAGTGTAACAATTATTATTAGCAAAAAGCAAAACAAAACGAGATTTATGATATTATCGTACACCCCTCATCACTACTGCCGCTCCACAGTAAAGTTTTTGCTCCACTTTCATTCACATTCAGACTTAAAATCATTCTAACCATCCACTATGGTAGTACGTATGGCTAGCCACTGATTCAGTCCTAAGCCTGCGACTAATGTGTATGACTGTTTGTGACCAACTTTCATCATGAATCACCTAAAAAATGTCATGGAAATTTCCTGGAAAATGATTTCTTAAAGAGTGGGAACCCTTTACATTTTTTATTGCTTAACCCTTTAACAGGCATCATAACCACCTTGTTGACCTTTTATCCTTAGGTTATCATTATTATTTTAATTGCTTATTGCTATTTATCAGAGTTGTGTCAGTATATTATTCAATCCAAGACGTGGGCCAAAAAATGTTTTTCAAGGAGTGCACCTTAGACGGTTAAGCTCTGTCAGTTTTTTTTCTGAAGTTGAGACCAACATTACGTTATACATACACACAACCATACACATAATGTCATTGCATTTGTGACCAAATAAGTGCATGCTCATTTAAAGAAAATCAGTCTACTGAACATTGTTGAGTGATGTTTTGTGCTGTTGATGCTAAAGATCAATGACACTGTTACTTTTTGCTTTTCTCAGGTAACGGAGCTGGCTCCTCTCGGTTCTTTATACGACACTCTGCGTCTTCGCCATGGAGAATATCCTCTTTCTCGACTCTGGCTCTTCAGCACACAGATCGCTGCAGGTATGGAGTACCTGGAGTCCAGACGCTTCATCCACAGAGACCTCGCTGCCCGAAACGTGCTCCTGGCTGCTAGAGAGCAAGTGAAGATCGGAGACTTTGGACTGATGAGAGGTCTGGATGACAGGGACCACTATATCATGACGGCACACAGACGAATCCCTTTCGCATGGTGAGAAGCTGGATTTAGGAAACAGAACTAGTACATTTATAGAAATAAAAATGAGCTTGAATGAAACAATGAGCTTCATAAAATATGCTGTCACTGTTGCTGGGTGTGGAATGTCTACGGTAATATCATGTTTTGGCCAAGGGTGGCTCAGTGGTTTGCACTCTCGCTTCACAGCAAGAAGGTCGCTGGTTTGAGCCTCTGCTGGGTCAGTTGGTGCTTCTGTGTGAAGTTTGCATGTTCTCTCCGTGTTCGCGTGGGTTTCCTCCGGGTGCTCAGGTTTCCCCCACAGTCCAACATGCGCTTTAGGTGACTTGAATGAACTAAATTGGCCATAGTGTGTGTGAATGAGTGTGTGTAGATGTTCCCCAGTACTGGGTTGCAGTTGGAAGGGCATCTGCTGTGTAAAACCTATGCTGGATAAGTTGATGGTTCATTCTGCTGTGGCAACACCTGATGAATATAGGGACTAAGCCGAAGTAAAATGAATGAATGAATGAATATCACATTTTGCTGATGTACAAGCTAGAATTATCAAGTAAACTTGGCAAAAAAAAACAAAAATTCCAAAAAATAATAAATCTTTAAAAGTTTTGGTAGCAAAAATAAAAGATTAAAAAACAGAACAATAACAAAAGCATTGTTTTGCTAAACATAATCTTGATTACATATGATAAACTCTCAGAAATAAAGGGACAGTAGCTGGGCTAAAGGAACAGTACTGGCTTACACATTTTTGATATGTACACCTTTGTTCCTAAAGAGATCATAACTGAGAACTTAAAGGTCCAGTGAAGTGCTTTGAAATGTGCAGTTATTTATTCAATGTTTGATGTCATCTCAACTGAAAAATGAAGAGAAGGTGGGACAGAGTAGCTCCTTCTCTTTTTAAAAATCAGCCAATAGCATTTCGTTTTTATCATAGCTCTGCGAGTGTGAGTGGTTGAGAAATTCAGTGAAATGGTTGTGTGGTTGAGTGCATGAAATGAAAAGCTAATGAGAAGCATCTTAAAGGGGCAAGAGATGTCAGATACTAGAGAGCATTTGATTGGTCAAGATTTTATGAGAAACTAAAGTTTGAGGTGACGTGAAAAAAAAATAACTGATTAATTTAGGATCCATTTAGGCGAAAGTGGCGAACGTTCCACTCCAGTGACATAATTGTTGCCTTATTACTTATCTATACAACACACTAAATGATTCAGTGATTCATTAATACAGACAGTCACTTGTTTAGTTTCTAACACATTAGGCCTGCACAATATATCGCAAAATTATCATTATCGCAACACTAGTACACATGTAATATACGTATCGCAGACTAGTGTGATAAATTACCTTCATTTTATGCGTTAATCTAATCATGACCAATCAGATGGGGCCTCAATATCTTTATTTCCTGTAGTTGCTGTCCTGCTATTGGCTGGAAAGGCACAAAGGTGAACCTAGAGCTGAAAATAAACACTAATGGCGAGAGTCCAGACAACAGCCAATCAGATTCAGAATAACTGCTGAGGTTTTTACTTATTCATAGTGTTTTAAAGACTAAATGTTTGCACCTTGACACTATGTTTTTTTTAGGCTGAATTAGAGGGAGCTTTCACACCTGCCTTAGTTTGGTTGAATCGTACTAGAGTTCTTTTTCCCTTTGTCCGATGCCCTGTCCCATCTTATGGGGTTTGGAGGAAAAATATTTGTTGACAGCGCTTTACCAACAGTTTTAAACAGGGAGAGAGAGAGAGACAGAAAAGGAAAAACATTACGTGATGGATCGTTGGTTATATTTCCGGAAGATGACCATGTCTTAGTTAAGCTAAATTAATCACGCCTCCTCCTAACGCCTTTGCCGATTGCAATGCAGTAAAACATTGTTTTCCAGCCGCAGCTGCGCTTCATTCTCGAAATGTATAGTTTGTCTAAAGTGATGTATACAAACTATATAATATACTATGACCAGGGATACAATCAGCCAGTGCAGCGACATTTTGTGTCTTCCAGTTTATTTACTTGCGGGAGTTCCATGATAATTCTGACCAATTGAAATGCAGTTTAGGAAATACGTTCAATAACATGTGGCCAATGAGGGATGTGGATTTTGTCACATGATTTTATCTTGGTTTGTTTCAATTGGTTCGGACCAAAGCAGTCAGTGTGGTGTGAAAAGGACCTAAAACGGCAGAAAAATGCTACAATGTATCATTTGTTACCCTTGTTCCGGACCAAATCAACTGAACCACAGATGTGAAAGCACGCTTAGATCTGAAAAATATGTCTTACCTATTTAGTTTAATATCATTACATAAATAAATGATTTAAAAACATAACTCATAAAAATAGCATTTTTTTAGGGAATTGTTATATCGTAAGAAATATTGTTATCGCAATAATTAACAACAATATTACATATTTTCCAAGTATCATGCAGCTCTATTTTAAATAAACCAGCTATTTTTCAATGAATGATTCAGCAAATCACACATTAAAACAGGAACTTATTGACACCTACTTGTACAAAATGAAACTCAACAAATATTACTGTTTATAAAATACTGAAAAAAATCTCCAAAAATGTTTAGATTGTATTTTTCTTTTACTTCTAGCCACTGTTGTCCACTTATATTCAGGACAGTAATTTCAGCGTCTCTTTTCCCTTCTACAGGTGTGCTCCTGAGAGTTTGCGTACTGGATCTTTCTCTCATGCTTCAGATGTCTGGATGTTTGGTGTCACGTTGTGGGAAATGTTCACTTACTGTGAGGAACCCTGGTTGGGGCTGTCTGGCAGACAGGTAGACGCGGGGTTGATGCAATTTGAAAAGAAAAATATTAATGAACTGACACTTTAATCAGCACTTCATCCATAGATGACTGTGTGTTTCGTGTTTTGTGCAGATCTTGTTTCGTGTCGAGCGGGAAGGTGAGCGTTTGGAAAGGCCTCCTGATTGCCCGCAGGAGTTGTACACTGTGATGCGCAAATGTTGGGCTTGTAATTCTACTGAACGACCGACCTTCGCCCAGCTCACCACCATGGTATCAGAGGTCAGTGTTACACCTCTGCCTCTTATTGAGAAATATCTTAATATTCACTGCTGTACTAAATAAGGGCTGCACCTGAAAGTGCATACCTCCCTAATATATAGAATGTGACAATACCATACATGAATACATGGTTAGTGTCCGGATACATTCATACAAATGATACACAATAAATCAAACCTATATTACACTGATAGCTGATCAGTTTGATGCATGGTGCTGGCTATGAGTGTCTGATTGTTTTTTTTCTGTAGGGTGTGACATAATGTGCAAAATAGGTGGATCATATTTTTGTATATTTTTCTAGTTTTCAAGTTATTGTTATTGGCCAAAATTTTAATATTGGTGCATCTGCAATTCATAATTATAGAACATACTCTTTAGGAGTTGGGATGCAGTTACTTCTTTAAACTAAATCTACTAAAGAGCACATTCGATTTTGGACACTTTTTTTTTTTTTTTTAAAGAAAGTAATATTTATTTTAATCATCAAAAATAACATTTGACAGATTGCACACAATTACAAAAATAATCTATTACATCTGAAACTGATTTACTTAAACTAAATAATGAAATCTAGAGAAATAGTGTCCAACATTAATATTAAGCAACCAGCATAATAGAATGATGAGAAAATTTAGCTTTGCCAACGCAGGAATTAATTACTATTTAATATGTATATTACAATTAAAACAGCTATTTTACATTGCAACAAGACACTCCCCGGTCACTTTATTAGGCACACCTGTCCAACTGTGAAAGAAAGGGGATTTAGGTGAAAGTGGCATGGTTGTTGGTGCCAGATTTTCATGCACAACTATTTCTACGGTTTACAAAGAATGGGAAGAAAAAGAGAAAATATCCAGTGATGGCAGTTCTGTGGGCGCAAATGCATTGTTGATGCCAGAGGTCAGAGGAGAATGGCCAGACTGGTTCGAGCTGATAAAAAGGCAACAGTACCTCAAATAACCACTCATTACAACTGAGGTATGCAGAAGAGCATCTCTGAATTTACAACACGTCCAACTTTGAGGCAGATGAGCTACAGCAGCAGAAGACCACACCGCGTGCCGCTCCTGTCAGCTAAGCACAGGAAACTGAGGCTACAATTCACACAGGCTCACCAAAATTGTACAATAGAATATTGTAAAACTGTTGTCTGCGGTCTGGTCCGATTTCTGCTGCGACATTCAAATGGTAGGGTCAAAATTTGGCGTCAACAACATGAAAGCATGGATCCGTCCTGCCTTCAATCAATGGTTCAGGCTGCTGGTGGTGTTGGTGTAATTGTGTGGTGGAGATTTTCTTGGCACACTTTGGGCCCATTAGTACCAATTGAGCATCGTCTTAACACCACAGCCTACCTGAGTATTGTTGCTGACCATGTCCATCTCTTTATGACCACAAAGTACCCATCTTCTGAGGGCTACTTCCAGCAGAGTAACGCGCCATGTCATGAAGCGTGAATCATCTCAGACTGGTTTCTTGAAAATGACAATGAGTTCACTGTACTCAAATGGCCTCCACAGTTACCAGATCTCAATTCAAATAAGCACCTTCGGGATGTGGTAGAACAGGAGATTCGCATCATGGATGTGTAGCCGACAAATCTGCAGCATCTGCGTGATGCTGTTATCTCAATATGGACAAAAATCTCTGAGGAATATTTCCAGTATTTTGTTGAATCTATGCCACGAAGGAATAAGGCAGTTCTGAAGGCAAAAAGGGGTCCAACCTGGTACTAGTAAGGTGTACCTAATAAAGTGGCCGGTGTGTATATATTTGTGTATAGTAGTTGCTATTGCAAATAACAAAATTTCTTTCAAAAACATTTAAGAAAAATGACACACCCCAAACTTCTGAAATTTCTATACTGTTAATTTTGCAAAAAGCAAATCTAAAATAAAAAGATCTTTTAATTATGTATATGCACTGTAATTTATGAATGAGACATTTTTTAAAATTTATTTTCCAGGCACAGCCTATGGAGGTTCGTTCAGTGAAAGATATTGCAGAGCCCAGGAGACTCTCTCTACAAGCAAATGATCTAGTGACTGTAATAGACCATGGGTAAGTGTGGGGGTGGAAGGCTAGCAAGATAAAAGATAAAAAACATCTTTCTTTTCTTTGTACTCTTGGCTGTGTTGTTAACAGTACTTAATAAGTTGTTTCAATAAATCTTTGCTGACTGTCACTCTAATAAAAGCAGTGGGTAATTTTTAACTTCACTCCCCTCCTTGATTTAATTACATTCCATTCATAGTTCAGCCCTTACTTTCATATAACCACATGCAACCATATGCAAACACCCGTGGTGACGGATGTGAGACTTTCTCACACCAAAAACAGTCAGTATAAAGATAAATAATGATAACTGTATTTGCATCCGCACTAATAGATGATATTTTTATAAGCAAGCTGCAGTTTTATCACCTACTTAACTGCTTTAAGTGCTCTTTTATGCTGTTATTGTTATATTTATGTATGCTCTTTGCTGTTCTTTTACTATTAGACAATTGTTTAAACTTAATTTTTAAAAGAACGTAGATAAAAATTAGGGACATTTGAAACAATCAGAACTAGTTAACAAACTTAAATGTTAGTATGATATTAGCATGTTGCTAGCATTTTTTAACATGTTTTAACATTAATTAACATGTTTCCAGCAAGAATTTGACTTTTGCTTGGATGTTTCTATCATGAATTAGCACGTTGCTAAAACCAATCAGCATTTCTCTAACATGTCGCAGGCCTTTTTGATGATAGCTCGATACAAATATATAGGCTATAAATAAGGTTTGAATGTTGTGAACTGTGTGGTTGAAGTCAAAATGCTCTGTGAAGTTTACTGTTTGAAAATTTTCCTAATTTTCCTGTCATTTTGGCTAAATTGTAAGTCTAATCAGTTAATAAAGGATATAGCTTAAAGCTTAAGCTCAGCCTGAAGGTCTGACCTGGGTTCTGTAGCACTCCTAAATTACTAGAAAAGGAAAGGTACTTTGGATTATTCCCATAAATATATTTGTAGATTAAAAAATAACTTTCAACCTGGCTGTGCTTTGATTTCTGTATTAAGCTTGTCTTTTTTTACGTGTAGGCTGGATATGTGCGAGTGGAAGGGGCAGAACCAGAGGACTCTGAGTGTTGGCTGGTTTCCCCCTGCATTAACAGCCCCGGCTTTCACAGCAGTAGGTTCTGCGTCTGGTCCCACACTGATCTCTTCTCCTGTTAGAGGGACTCTACACCACACAGGACATGGAGACACTGATCCAGGACGCAGCTGGGGCACCCCTGAACGAATAGACGAGTAGGTTGATGATTAAGTTATGAACTATATAGGCTGAATTCACTCAACGGTTGGATGTCACTCTGTTTGACTAACTGTTTCATATGACCGTTTTAGCAACAGACGTTGGAGGGTCCCATTAGCGAAAGAGAAGGATGGCTCCAATTTGAAGAAGATGGCAGGTAAGAGCCTAAATTATTACTGTAGTGAACTTCATAATATTCCCATCCCATTTAAATAAGTTATAATATATATTGTATCATTTTAATCAAATGAGAATCCATTTGATTTTGAAGAGCTCTGCTCGTTTAAAGTGGCAGAAACATGTAAAAAAAAAACAGCAACTCGTGTTTATATTGGTACTGTCAGCTGTATGGACTCTAACATTGTTTATATATAGTTATATTCATAGTTATTTTTACTGGAGAGATATACTGGCTTATAATTTGTATCAACTGAAATTACTCTTATGTGAAATAATTTTGAATTAGGTGTCGTTGATAATAAAAATGCATTATGTAAGGCAGGGGTCACCAATCCTGATTCTGGAGGGCTGGTGTCCCTGCAGGGTTTAGCTCCAACTTACCTCAACACACCTGTCTGGATGTTTCAAGTATACCTAGTTAGACCTTGATTAGCTTATTCAGTTGTGTTTGATTAGGGTTGGAGCTAAAATCTGCAGGACACCGGCCCTCCAGGAACAAGTTTGGTGACCCCTGATGTAAGGTGTTAAAATTTCACAATGTGGAATTTAGAAAAACTTGGACAGCTGACATGTTATGGAATAATTGGCTTAAGTAGAGAAATGTTAATACAAATTAATAGTATTCCAATTTTTTCTTGGTCTTCAGTCGTTATTGAGTTTAGTGTTTAAGAATGAAATCAGTTTCTCTAAATCTTATTTTTTGCGCTGTTTTCAATCATTAATTTAAACACCAATGACACCAAACTAAAGGCTCATGCATACTGGGTCATTTATCACATGCTATCGTTACCTCTGACTAAACAAAGGATGCTAATGTGAGTGTGGACACTGACACGCAAAACGCCAGGCTTAAAAGCGTAATTTTAAAAAAATGCATCAGGATAATTTTTTTTATTATCACTCCATGTTAAAAACTGGCCGACCAACGAGATTGGTGCATTTGAGTTTCTGTTTTATATTAAGCGCCATCTAAAGTTGGGGAGTGATTTTGCATGCTCTCTCTGCTCATCTCATGAAAATCTTATGGGCATGAATATCAATCAATACACATCCCATATGGATGAGGCTTTAAGGCAGGGATGGGCAAACTTCATCCTCGAGGGCCGGTGTCCATGCAGAGTTTTGCTCCATACTAATCGAACACACCTGAACATACTAATCAGTGTTTCCAAGATCACTTGAAAAGCTACAGGCAGGTGTTTTTAATTAGGGTTGAAGCAAAACTATGCAGGACACCGGCCCTCCAGGACCGAGTCTGGACATCCCTGGTATAGACAATTTTGAGGGATGTAAACAATAACAATGGTCCTAACCTATTTCCTGTAGCTTCCAAGAATCCAAAAATGTCCATAATAATAAATAATGTCCATAAAATGTCCATACTAATAAATAATGTCATGACAGCTGTTTTAACATTAACATATGATTAAATTGCCTCTTGGTACAGTAACGAAATAGTTTGACAACAATGTTCATGGGCCAGTGACATCGCCAGATTGAAATGGTCTATAGAAGAACTGACTAATCCTTTGAGCTTTTACCGTTTATGATTATGACAAATGTAATTCAGTAAAGAAGTCAACAGAATCGGCACACTACCACGTTAGCTCTGAAAGGACAGTTTAATTGGATTTTGTTTCAACCTACGTCTTCATCTGGACCTGAATTGTTTAAGCGTTGCTCAATTAAATTGTCTTATGAGAGCTAAAGTGGCAGTGTGTCGATTCACTTTTACCTTTTCTATTATGTTTGGCTTGATCGAGCTCCTGCCTTTAAGGTTTTCTTAGATATGCGCTGACTCCTTTCTATAAATGGCATTATCAATCTTCAGGCATGTCGAGGAGTCTGGAGTCTGTCCTCGGGGGTCCACAGGATAAAGGTCGAGGTGTTGGAGTGAATGCCGCTCAGAGACCCGACCCGCGCAGACTCGGGCAGAATAATAACATAATCCAGGACCATCGCAGGTTTAGTGACGCTGTGGTCATCCCTCCTCCACGTCCTCCACCGCCAAGCATCAAAAGCATCAAACCCCAGATGATGATGATGTTCCTGGACCGGAGAGCTGCAAACCCCTCTGGCTGGAGCCCTCAAACTCAGCCACAGCCTCAGTTCCAGACACAACAGCAAGGTTTGGGCACGAGTAACCTTACCAGGATGACCCATCTGGCCAAGTCCAGCCCTCAGTTGGATGACGCCATTGAAAAAGACAAGGAGAGAGAGAAGGAGCAAGAGAGAGAAAGAGAGCGGGAGAAGGGAAAGGAGAGATACCCGCCGCTAGTGGACAAGGAGGCCGTTATAGCGCAAGTATGATGATTCTTTTAGTGTTTTCCAGCTTTGTTTTTTCTTCTCAACACTATTAAAGGCCCAGTGCATGTAATTGGAGGTTATTAGTAAAGGTCCAGATGTTAGTTTCAGTCTGTTAGTTTTAAGGATATGTATTAGCTAGTGTGCTCCAATACAGTGACATAATTCTCATGTAGGAGATATAAAACTGATATAAACATCTAAAGCTTGTAGTTTGTCACTTCCGCCTAAATGGGTTAAGCTTTTTTTTTCACGTCACCTCAGACTTCAGTTTTTCATCATCAATTCTTGACCAATCAAATGCTCTCTAGTGTCTGACATGCCCCGCCCACTTCAAGTCGCCTCTAATTTGCTTTTCATTTGATGTGCTTGATCTCAAGCACTCTCATGGGCAGAGCTGTGATGAAAAGAAAATGCTATTGGCTGTTTATTTAAAGGGGAGGAGCTACTCTGTGTCCTGCTCTCTCTTTGTGTTTCAGTTGAGATTACGTCATTATTATTGCACAATATTAAAGGTCACGTGAAGCGTTTTGAAACGTGTCTTTTTTGTTCAAAGTTGAATTATTTGCAGAATTATTATTTTTTTACAGTATTAAAATCTTTTTATAAGATGAGGGATGGAAACTTGTTTAAGCAGCTCTTAAAAGACTATCCCCCAGTTTCACAAACAAGGTTTAAGGCTAGTCATGGATTAAATAGAATGTTTGAGCTGTCTCAACTGAAAATAACTTGCAGTGAGATGTCTTAAAATATGTCAGTGTCATTTTTTTTGTCTCCAGGTGCACACCAGTAATGTATTTTTCCAAAACCGTTTTTATAAATGTGGCTTTAATAGCCTAATTTTACTAATGTTGTAAAAAAAGTCATTTTAGTATTAGTAAATATATTTATAAAATGACATATACATACAAAAACTACCATTAAGTGTTTTTTGTAACACTTTTAGAGTAATTATTGTACTTTCTATTATCAGTTTGAATTAGGTTTATTATTATGTTTTATATTTTAATTTTACTTAAAGTTTTAGTTATTTTGGTGTGTGATTTTGTCATTTGTTTTAATTAGCTTTTGCTTTTCAAAATATCTTTGTAATGTTTATTAATTTTTATTGCTGATAGTTTTATTTTAAAAAGTTTTTTTTCTTCTAATTAAATAAAATGACCCTTCCGGCACCATTTTAGCTCAGGATTTAAAGGGATAGTTCATCCAATAAATATATATTTACTCACTATTTACTCACCCTCAAGTGACTGCAAACCTTTATGAGTTTCTTTCTTCTGTTGAACACAAAAGGAGATGTTTTGAAGAAAGCTGAAAATCTGTAACCATTGACTTCCATATTAGGAAAAACAATTACTATGGAAGTCAATGGTTACAGGCTTTCAGCATTCTTCAAAATATCTTCTTTAGTGTTTAATAGAAGAAATAAACCTAAACAGGTTTGGAACAAGTAAATGATGACAAAACTTTCACTTTTGGGTGAACTATCCTTTTATGAACTTGATATTGCTATAAATATTTACACAAACACAAAGCAGCACAACTGTTTTCAACACTGATAATAAAAATAAGAAACGTTTCTTGATTAGCAAGTAAGCATATTAGAATGATTTCTGACAAATCATATAAAACGTGAAGCGTGAACTAGTAATGGTGATGAATAAAAAAAATAAAAAATAGAACATAAGAATACAGTTCATCTTGAGTAGAGTTTCTAACATGTTTAATTCTGATTGGTCGTCAGGTGCAGGAGGCGGTGCATGGAGTGACCAATGAGGAGGTTCAGAAAGCTCTGCATCGCTGTGATTGGAATCCTGCACGAGCAGAACAGCAGCTCAAGGTAAGGCGCAATTAACACTTGCTCATTCAAAATGAATCATTTCCCAGATTGCATTACTTGGTGTGATTTAAAAAATATATTTTTATCAGACGGACCAGCTGTATTACATGAATCAGTGCACTCGTGAAGAATGCCAGAAAGTCCTCTCACGCTACAACTGGGACCTGCAAATAGCAAGCCGGTACGTCATCCGAATGGCCAAAGAAAGAGACAGAGTATTGGATAGACGTGGAGAAAGAGTTTAAAGCATTGTGCACTATTATTGAGGATTTAGTGTTCTTGTCATATCACTAATCAAGAGGACAATTATCAAAAGGACAATTATCAAGAGGTCACCCCCCCAAAAAAAGGCTTTCGAAAGGTTTTCCACTCATATCCACTGTGAAACTATCTATGTGACTCTGTATTATGTGCTTGATGAATGCATTTGTGATATCAGTTGTTGTTTTAAATCTGTTTGGAAAGACATCACAAGCATTCTTATAAAATACAGAATGTTTTAGCGTCATTCCAGGTGCCATTGTGACCGTTCATTGTTAGTTTACAATTTTTTTTAGGCTTGTATAATTTTTAACTTGTGTAAAATCAGTGCAATGTATATGATGATGAATTTGTAAATATATGTGGAGTATTAGAAACATGTTCAATAAAATAAAACATGACTTTTTAGATTGTGTATATATATATTTTTTGCAGTTATTACAATTTAAAGCATACTAGGCTATTTATAATAAAATATTTGTGTTAGAGTTTATTATTTTTCAACTAATGTTACAGGTCGTTACGAAAATCTACCAGACGTGACTATTTACATTCAAATGAGAAGATCTTCTTCTACTCCTAATGCAATTTTAAAGAATGTTTAAACGATGCAAGTAAGAAGGAGTGACATTAACTCAACATTTCAAACATATTCTTGATTTATTTATTAATAAGTCTGCATTGGAAAGGCACTAAGCCGACAAGAGAATGAATGAATGAATGAATGAATGAATGAATGTCTGCATTGTGCAACGTTTGGCGCTGAACTGTTAAAATCTAATAATATCCATCTGCAGAGTTGCGGAGGAATACTGCTATCGGACTACTTTTCTCCGTTTATGAATAATGCATCACGCAGATTCTGGGCTACTCCGCGGCAGGTATCGACACAGCAGATAAAATAGTCCCAAGGTAAACCCTTTTTATGCTTACTAATGACTCGCGAAAAGACAAAGGTACGTGGTATATAGATTCGCTCATTAACAACAACACCAAAAAAGAAAGAAAGAAAAAAAAGACTACGACCGATTCATTTTTAACTTTAGGCTACGCGGTTGTGACGTAAAAGGTGTCGAAACTGAAAACACCTGAAAAGAGTTGCTGTACCATTGTGATAAATATAGATCAGTGTGCTGTACCCAAAACAACCACAACGTGTCACAGTCACACAAATGCTAAAGAGAATACAGTCATTCAATTAGTCATAATTCAAGTCTACTGTTCATATTTATGTTAGCCTACTATTGGAAAATCCAAGGTGTTTTCTATTCAAAACTCGACGACATCGAGGCATTTCACAAGATGTTGAGCCTAGTTTGGATCTCTACGACAGGTAGGCCTAATAATAATTAATATTTCACAGTTTTCCTGCAGTCTTTGTTGTTTTTCATGTATTTAACTTACACAATGTGGTTAAAGTAAAGATATACACCGAGGCCCTAGAACTTTGTAACGTTATTATTCATCATTAAGACGATGGGTAAAGAGTGATGAATGCAAAAGCATGGTGCAAAAAAGGGAACAAACCTACATTTTTAAACATGTAATCTCCTGAATGTTAGTTCTTTATACATTTTCAATATACTAGATGTTCAACAAAATGCAATCCAATGTTACAATCCAATTCAAATAAAACTACAAAAACTAGTTTATTCTTTTTTATATAGGCAGCAGCACTATTGTCAGTTCTGTCTGAAGAGCTTCTGTAAATATGACTATGAGAGCTAAATACTAACTCTTAAGAATACTGCAACAGAAACTGACTTTTTCGAGAGGCAAAAAAGGAACCAAATGACATTATACTCAGTATTTGATAAATAGTGTTGTGTAAACAAAAACACCATGGAAAACACATCTCTAATATTTCAATAACTGTGCATGCGTATAACGTTGAAATTCACTGAAAGTGACAGGAAGGGAAAGGACAGAAGGCCCCATGAGTAATGAGCCCCATTTATGTGTGGGTTTTTCTATTACAACAAAAGTTGCCTTATCAGTCATCTGCAGATGGAGGCTTTGGGTTTCAGGTCCTAAATATCTCAAAAGGCCTAATATCCCATGTATTCCTGGCTCCATGGGCTTAAAATGGATCATGAAAGAGAAGGGACTTTTCACACACAACTTAAAGTAAGCCATTAAAGAGATAGTTCACTCAAGTATTCTCAACATTTACTCAGACTAGAAAAAATAAGACCAAAATTCTTCACTATATCTACCATTGAGTTCAACAGAAGAAACAAGTGGAGGACTAGTAAATTATGACAGCATGTTCATTTTTGATGAACTTTTCCTTTGATGTAATACAAGTCATTCGACGGTGAAATGAGTAACAACCCTGCAGTCTAGCAATATCTAGCCATATATGTGACAAACATTTGCAACAGTTCTTTTGTTTTTACAGGGATGCTAAATTTCATGATATTTTACATACATTATTCATGCATTCATTTTCTTTTCGGCTTAGTCCCTTTATTAATCTGGGGCTGCCACAGCAGAATGAACCGCTAATATCCACCATATGTTTTACGCAACTGATGCCCTTCCAGCTGCAACCGATTACTAGGAAACACCCATACTCATTCACACACAACACAGACAATTTAGCTTACCCAGTTCACCTATACCACATATTTGGACTTGTAGGGGAAACTGGATCCACACAGAAATGCCAACTGACCCAGCTGAGACTCAAACCAGCGACCTTCTTGCTTTGAGGCGATCGTGCTACTCACTGCGCCACTGTGACACTTTACATACATTATTCACATATTATTCAAGCCACAACACAAATATTGTATATAATATTTACTCCAACATTTCAAGCTATTCAAGTTATACAGACAGAAACTTTATATGTGTTACGCCTGTGATGGGAAATGATGAAAGGGAGATCCAAATGCAGTCCAGTGGGTTTATTGTGAAGTGCAGTAAATCAACAATGACAAAATAGTGAAAAAAAAAACAAAACAATCACAAACTATAAAGGAAAACCAAACCAAACCAAACCTGGGCACACACAGACAGCACAGGGTAACTAAACTACTGACAATGTAGGGCTAACAGAACTGGGTATAAATACACAAAGAAACAATTAACTAAACAAGCTGATGAGAGAGTGGCCACAATTAATAACTAAGACAACCAATAAAGAACAAGGGAGAACTAATGTTATGGAGTGTGACACAACAGGGTTGCAATATGTGTTTAAAATTTCTTCTGTTTGTTCCGCAGCTCTCTCCCCCAAGGCTCATGCTAATATGAACCACATATTTTTTGTATTATTGTACTAATTCTTTTACAAAAATCTTTGCCAGTATTTGTGCCAATATAGTGGTTAAGTACGTCTACATATAGCACCGAGATGCATACGGTGACCAGAGTTTGAATCCTGGCTCGAGATTCTTGACCAATCCTTCCCCTCTCTCTGCTCCCCACACACTCCCATTCTACTGCCCTATACTTTAAAAGGTGGAATAAAACTAAAAAATAATTATATAAAATTTTTGCAAGTAAAAATAATGTCTTTGTTTTGTTTTTGTAGTGGTTTAATAGGCTTTTTTTGATTTTTGAAACTTAGCTTTTGGCTTATATAAGTCCTCTCAATAATTTAAATAATAATGTTCCATTTTTGTTATAGAATATGATGTCCTATGAGAAGAAAAGAAAAGAGAGATTACCATTTCAATACTACTGTTAATTCATTGAAGAATTTTCATATTTATTAAATAGTGAATTTAATTACCAAATACAAACAAAAAAGCATCAGTGCTAAATGAATAATCCTAGCATACATCCATAGATACATCTTACTATACTTCAAACTCTTGATAGTCACAGAAATCACTGGCTTAATACTCACAATAAGGAAGCAAGCACCCAGAAGTACAGCCTTTATTTTAACATCCAAGTCCAGTGGGAACTCAATGTGAAAGTTGCTGTCATCAGCAAAGAATGTCGATATGAAATTACTTTGGTGCTTTATGATTCGACCAATTGTCTGCCCACCCAACAGGCTTTTTACCTAAAGGAAGATCTGTTTAGTATTGCAAAACACACAGTGGTGTGTAATCTTAAATGTTATGTTGTTAACTGCTCACCCTCGTATCATACCAATCTCCTGAGACCTTTATTCATCTTTGGAATGTTAAGGTATTTTAGATAAAATGTGAGAACTTCCTCATCCTCCATAGACACAGCACTATTCCCAATGGAATGAAGCTATTAGACTACTTTTCTGCACACATATACACTTACCGGACACTTTATTAGGTACACCTTACTAGTAACGGTGTGAACCCCTTTTGCCTTAAGAACTGCCTTAATCCTTCATGGCATATATTCAACAAGGTACTGGGAATATTCCTCAGTGACTTTGGTCCATATTGACATGATAGTATCATGTAGTTGCTGCAGATTTGTCGGCTCTCCCGAATCTCCGTTCCACCACATCCCATCTGGTGACTGTGGAGGCCATTTGAGTACAGTGAACTCATTGTCATGTTCAAGAAACCAGTCTGAGATGATTCGCACATTTGACATGGCGCATTATCCTGCTGGAAGAAGCCATCAGAAGATGGGTACACTGTGGTCATAGAGAGATGGACATGATCAGCAACAATACTCTATAGGCTGTAGGGTTGACACAATTCTCAATTGGTACTAATAGAACCAAAGTGTGCCAACAAAACATCCCCCACACCATTAAACCAGCACCAGCCTGAACCATTGATAAAAGGCAGGATGGATCCATGCTTTCATGTTGTTGATGCCAATTTCTGACCCTACCATCCGAATGTCACAGCAGAAATCGAGACTCATCAGACCAGGCAACGTTTTTCCAGTCTTCTATTGTACAATTTTGGTGAGCCTGTGTAAATTGTAGCCTCGGTTTCCTGTTCTTAGCTGACAGCTGACAGTGTGTTCTTCTGCTGTTGGGGCCCATTCACCTCATAGTTGGACGTGTTGTGCGTTCAAAGATGCTCTTCTGCATACCTCGGTTGTAACGAGTGGTTATTTGAGTTACTGTTTCCTTTCTATCAGCTCAAACCAGTCTGGCCATTCTGAATTCTGAAATACTCAGACCAGCTCGTCTGGCACCAGCAACCATGCCATGGTTAAAGTCACTTAAATCACCTTTCTTACCCATTCTGATGCTCAATTTGAACTGTAGCAGATCGCATTGACCTTGTCTATAGAGGATGAAGAAGCTTTTGTGTTTCTAAGATGAACAAAGGTCTCAGGGGGTTGTAACAACAAGAGTCTGATCAATTAATAAAATAATTTTTCTTTTTGAGCGAGTTAAAACTTTATTACCAATAATATCTTGGCTGAAATGAAAGTTACCTCAAAGATTACATCACTACAGCAGTCAAAGGGAAGGAAGGGCCCATGGATCTCCAGTTGTACCTCGTTGTTGGGGCCTGTGACAGAGAATTTTGGAAACAAAAAGGACCATTCTTGTTTCACATAGCCTATAGTTACTCCAGGTGGAGCCTGTACCGCAATCTGAGGAAGGGAAATGCAAAAAATGGGAAAAACAAAACAAAAGGTGGACCATAGGGTGTCAAGTTCATGAGCACTGAGAGGCAATCCACATTTATAGCAGTTTTCCAATTTACAGTGCAATTAACAATGCAAAACATATCTCCATTCTAACTGATTAAAGTGCACATTTAAAATAACAGCAATTTTTTTTGGTTCTATCTGATTTCATATCATAATATATTGAACTCAAAAGGACATAGCAGTATTCTCGTAAGAACCTTTAATCACACAGTTAAAAATAGATCGGCATGCTAATTTAGTTGAACACCATCCCATAAAAAGAATTAGCTCATATCACTGCACAGCTGCTTCTCTGTTATTTTTGGCAACAAACATGCACTTCAAAACCCAACAACTAAATCCGAGCATACCTTTCTTTAAAGCAGGATTAGTTTAAAAACAAAACCTAAAATTACTATCCTCACCTTCTGACTGCAAACAAAAAAGAAAGACATATAGACCATACATGACTTAACTGTTTCTACTATGGAATAAAAAAGGGACTTATATCACAGTTTGACTTTCTCAGGACTGTGTATTACAATTGAAAAAAAAAGTTAATTATAAACAAGATATTAATTCAGCATTTGGGAGAAATAAATTCTGTGAGCAACTTTGAGTCACAATTCTGGGAAAAATATGTCTGAACTTCTCGTTATAGACTCAGAATTGCGAAATTTAGATGAAAGTTCAAATTGCTAGAGAAAAGTTGCAAACTTCTTCCATGATTGTTATTTTTTATTATTCTGTGGCTTTTATGCGAAGGCATTGTTTTTTTTCAGTCAGCCAAAAAGAAATTTAACAAATTAGCTTCAAAGTGCATGTAAGCTGTTTGTATTATATTAACCATATTTTTTACGTACGAGTGGATGCGACTATTGCAACTTAAATGTGTTGAAACTTCTAGTGTCATTCACTTACATTGATTTTTAGCCATGGAAAACAACTCATTATTCAAAGTTGTATTTTTTTGATATATTATTTTAATTTGTAGTCAAATAAATTCAAAGTAATTTGACCTTTTACTGCTTTTTTTCTTTTCAAAAGCTCCATAGAATTTAAATTTCTCATCATAGTTTATGTACTGTACTTCCCTGCCTTGCAGTGCATTGTAGTATCTGTTATTAAAGTATCACTATATGATTGAAGCTCAACATATGGAAAACTTTTATTTAACAGTTCTCTACAGCCATTGTGTTTAAATGCTACATTAGTCTTGAATGTCAACGTTACCTCTTGTAGGAAGCACTGCATTGGTTTTTCCATCCGGATGACTTCTTGGCCCATACTGTTTTCAACTCGCATTTTAAAATTGTGAATTGGACCCAAGACACTGCGTGCAAAGCAATCGCTCTCTTCTTTGACACGGTAAACCTCTTGCCCAATGCTATTTTTGATCTCATACTGGTTGCTAGGCTGATAGCAAGTGAGTACTGCAGACAAATATGATCAAAGTTTGTTGATTTGATATATCTTAGGTTTAAACGACATACAGGTAAAGTTACAGATCATAAATGACCAAGGTGACCAACCAGAAAACATAATCAAAGAACTAATAGAACAACACTTACTTTTTATACACTGAATTTTTTGGCAAACAAGGACCTGGTCAACCTAAAATGCACAAAAATAACACATCATAAACAGACATTACACTAATCCTAATTAATGCAATGAGATGCTCACCTGAGTGAGATACTCAAGGCCAGGTGGTACTCCATAAGTTAAAATCACTGGTGGAACTGCAGGTGCTGGGCACGTTTACAAAGAGGAAGGCAAAAACATCATTGTCTTTACAGCAATTGCTCTAAATACATCCAAACTATTCAACACAGTACTTAAAGGTGAAGCATGTATGATACGATTTCAGTGTCACTTACTTACGGGGCCATTTACAGTATATCAAAGTTGATATTCAGCAGCACCGCATTGGTGTTTCGTAACATCTAAGCTGCGTCCCAAATGACACACTATACACTATGCACTTATGCATTATGTACTTATGCACTTACACACTCAACAGCATAGTATATGTATGTAGTGCTGTCCCAAATGAAACACTAATGGATTATTTACTAGTGGAAGTTCAAACCGTTTCCCTGATGACGTTTGACGGTTGCCAAATTAATGAAAGAAATGACCAAAATTTCAAATAATACCTGGAATGAGTATAACCCCATTCACGATCGGGAGGCGCTTTAATCACTCTCGTAGGAGAAATTTGTTTTCACAGTCCAAAATAAATAAAGTTCTCCAACATGTGCGCCCAATAGCTCTGCCTCTTCTGTTACGTGCACGAAGCTCCGGTCGTTGAGTGTGTGAAGTGTCCATCAGTCCACACTTCATATTACCGGTGGAACGAGTGCATCATCCGGGTAATTAAAGTGCACTTATTAGTGTTTGAGTTTTCAGTGTGAACGCACTTATTTATACTACAAAATGGCGTAGAAAAGTGCACAAGTATGCGATTTGGGCCGCAGCTCTAGTTTATATTAGGTGGGTTGTTAGCCCGAAGCTCAACCCCCAACCTGGAGGACCAGGACATACACACATACACTACGGAACAATTTAGCTTACCCAATTTACCTACAGCACGTCTTTGGACTGTGGGGGAATCCGGAGCACCCGGAGGAAACCCACACCAACTTGCAAACTCCACAAAAGAAATGCCAACTGACCCAGCTGAGGCTCGAACCCACGACCTTCCTGCTGTGAGGCGACAGCACTACCCACTGCACCACCGTGTCGCCCCAGTTTTCAATGTTACAATTTAAAAATACACTTGACTTAGTTTGTTTTAATCATTGACTACTATAAACACAAAGCCTCCTGGCACCAACCAAAACATTAATCTGTCAATCACTCTTTAGTTTAACTTATAGAGTGAGACTGGGGTATGGCTCCTGCTGCAGACAGTCTGAACCACATGTGTCACTGAGTTTCACATGTGTCGAACCATGTCTGAGATGTCACTAAAAAAAAAGTTTGAAAACTTGCCAAAAATGCAGAAAAAGATGATGCAGTTAAACAAGGATAAACATTGGTGGCATTTTTCATGAGATATTTTGGTCTCGGTCTCTGTCATCAACATCTTTCTGAAACTGGTTCTTTGAAAGGTGAAGGCATGGATGCTTGCATTAAAAATGCTATAGGTTTTCACAGTTTTCAAACTGTATTTTAAGATGTTAATCGACTAACATAGTCTGCGCTGTGATTGGTTAGGTCAATCAAGCTACCTGAAAATGATTCAATGCATGGGATGCATTTTTCAATGCATTTTGAGACATGATTGATTTTTAATGAGCAAAGAGCCTCAGACCATTGGATAATTTAATATGAAGGTTGTTATTTTTTCACATTATATCGACAAACCCCAACAAGCAAGTTGACCGTTGTATAAAAAATGTAAAAAAAAAATTACTGTCATGTTTACACTGCACCAACAATTGCCACAAAAAATTCATTCATTCATTTTCTTTTCGGCTTAGTCCCTTTATTAATCCGGGGTCGCCACAGCGGAATGAACCGCCAACTTATCCGGCATTTGTTTTACGCAGCGGATGCCCTTCCAGCCACAACCCATCTCTGGGAAACATCCATACATTCTCATTCACACACATACACTATGGACAACTTAGCTTACCCAATTCACCTGTACCGCATGTCTTTGGACTGTGGGGGAAACCGGAGCACCCGGAGGAAACCCATGCAACCACGGGGAGAACATGCAAACTCCACACAGAAATGCCAACTGGCCCAACTGGGGATCGAACCAGCGACCTTCTTGCTGTGAGGCGAACGTGCTACCCACTAGGCCACCGTGGCGCCGCCACAAAAAATGTAATAGTTAATTAAATAATTTTTCTTATGGCTAAAAAGACATTTTCATGAAGCCTATTTGTTTCCTGGTGAGTTTGTTGCCATTAGTTAGAAGATCATATCACACTATTTTAGACGTTCCACAATCCAGCAAACACTATGGTGACCGAGAGAGCTTAACGCATGCAATTATAAAAAACACCTGCAAATTAAGAAAAGATCTTCATCCGTTTAACAGCGCACATTCTGCAAATTGTCAGAACGCAAACACATTTTTGAAAAAAGCGCTGCATTTTTACACAACACAAACAATTAATTAAACGCGCTGCATTTTTTCACAACACAGCAGAAATGTTTCAAAAAGACCCGAAAATATGACAGACCAGGCTATTTTTGTTATGGTTATTTAGGCTACTAAATACTAAAGACATGGGATTCTGGATATTAAAATAAACAAACAAAAAAAGTCACCTTTCAAAGATCACCGACAACTTCACTGAGCAATAGTCACGGCACAGCGGCATCTGTTACGCTTTTTATAAACACTGATTCGGAGTTCATCTGTGTGATGTGAACTGGCCTTTACATTATCATTTCCCCCATCACTATATCTAGGGATTATATGTTTATTACTTTCCAGCTCAACCAATAGCAAGTGTTTGGGGTGTGGCTATACTGTAGCAGAAATTCTGTGTTACCATTGTGGGACTATAGTTGACATGTTACACACACTCTCAGAAATTAAAGTTCAAAGGTTCGCTGTGGTGGTAGCCTTTGGTCATATTAATCTACAAACTGTTGGGGGGCACATACAAACAACACTATGATTGGTCAAATCACCTGTCAATTATTCATTCATTCATTCATTTTCTTGTCGGCTTAGTCCCTTTATTAATCCGGGGTCGCCACAGCGGAATGAACCGCCAACTTATCCAGCATTTGTTTTACGCAGCGGATGCCCTTCCAGCCACAACTCATACACTACGAACAATTTTGACCTGTACCGCATGTACCGCATGGAAACCGGAGCACCCGGAGGAAACCCACGCAACCACGGAGAGAACATGCAAACTCCACACAGAAATGCCAACTGACCCAGCTGGGGCTCGAACCAGTGACCTTCTTGCTGTGAGGCGAACGTGCTACTCACTACGCCACCGTGGCGCCCACCTGTCAATTAAATCCATGAAAATGGTTCAATGCATGGGGATTATTTGAAGGCATGATTGATTTTTAATGACCAATGAGGGTCAAGACCATTGATCATTTCATGTGAAGGATGTTGTTTCTTATGGTATAGGTTCCCCTTCATTATACTGAGGGATTAGCGTCCACACAGGCTGCAGGATAAGCACCCCTGTTAGTCCCACAAACACCATTTTTGGCATCAACCTAATTCTTCCAGGAGGTCTCCCATATTTATTAAAAAGGCCCAATCCTGCATTGCTTCAATAGGCAACCAGTCATGGACTCCATGACCTATGATACCACTATCTTACACCAGTAAAACTACACACTTCACCTTTAACTTAACTAAAAATTTATGATACACTTAATTGTCTTATTTATGAAAGAACAATTTTTGTAAAGAGTTTTTAACATTATTCATAACTTTTAGACTTTAATGTTAATCTTGTGAAGCCAACGTTTTTTCCAACTTTACCTGGATATGCTTGAACTTGCGCTGGATTATTTGGATCACACTGGTTTATGACTAATTGGGCTGGAGATGGCTGATTTTGTTGCTGGAGTTCTGGATGCGGAGAAATTTGTGCAAGACCATTTGGCTGAGGCGAAGGACTTGGAAGAGTGTTTTGAACTGGATAGCCTAGTGTAAGAAAAAGTTCATGTTTGTTTGTGAAACTTCACTTAAATTGATTTGCTTATGTTCTGATTACTAAATGAACAGACAAAAGAATAAACAAAATCATTGGAAAATATGGAATTTTTATTGTATACGGAAAGCAGAGCCTTTTATTGGAGTATTTTCTGTGGCATAGATTGAGTAGGATGTTGGATTTTTTTCTAAGAGATTTCAATCCAGCACATCCCAAAGATGTGCTATTGAATCAAGATCTGGTGACCATAAAGCCATTTGAGTATATATGTCCTATTCAAGAACTCATCGTTATATTCAAGAAAACAGTTTGAGATGAGTTTGTGACATTGGACATTAAGTAACCAACCAACATGATGATTAAATTGGTTTTATGAAAGGATGGACATGGTCAATAACAGTACTAAATGTATAATAAGGATCACAAAGTGTGATAAGAACACATCCTAAAAGGCTGGGTTTTAATCCATGTTTACAAATTCTCACCCATTCAGACCGGACAAACATTCTCCAGTATACTATTATGCAATTTTTGCCAGCCTGTATAAACTGTAGCCTCAACATATTTTTACCTGAATACAGTTGTACTGGTGTAGTATACTGCTGCTGTAGCTCATCTGCTTCAAGGTTTTTATTTTTGGCTTTTTTATTATAACAGGACAACGACAGAAAATGAGGTTGAAGAGACCGAAGGGTGATGGGATTAGAAAAGGTCCATGAGCCATGACTCAATCTCAGGTCACCCAAAGCACAATGGCACTACATGTCGACGCGCTACCCACTAGGCTATCAGCGCCAATGATCTACTTCAAGGTTTGATGTGTTATGAATGCAAAGATGCTTTTCTGCACTCATCTCATATAGAAACTAATCAACCTAATTCTCCATCTTTTGCCGTCAACAAGCCATTTGTTCCTACTGAATTGCAGCACACCTCATATTTTTCACACCATTTCTTGTTAGCCCTAGAGCTCATTGTACATGAACGTTCTAGTAAATCAGCTTTTTCGAATTCAAAATCTTCTGAATTACCATTCCTCTCCATTCTGATGCTCAGAAGAACTTCTGTAGGTCTTCTTGACCACTTCTACATGACTAAATGCGCTGAGTTGATACCACACGATGGCTAATGAAATATTTGCATTAACAAGCAGATGAACAGTTGAGTGAACATTCCTTCAGTGTTTACCTGGATATGGCTGAACCTGCTGAGTTGCTGGATTACCTGCACCATCCTGAATTATGACTAGTTGAACTGGCTGATTATTTGACTGGAGGCCTGCAGGTAGAGGAGCCCCTCCAGGGACTCCTCCAACGAGATTGTTGCGCTGAACTACTGTGTAGCCTAGTTTCAAACAAAAGGTTTAAATTAGTAAAAAGGCTTAACTTGGTTAGGTTCTCAACAGTGGCGGATCTAGGAATTTTTTAATGCAGAGGCCATGGTGGGGCCACAGTTTACAGAGGGGGGGCAAGTTATTCAACTGGTATACGTTTACAACAGAACACTTTCTGTCCTATAAAATACAGTATGTATGTATATATATGTAATTTCTTCATTTTGGGTGAACTATGCCTTTATTTAAAAAAACGTTCAGTTAGTTCACTTTGTTCTTTAATAAAGTTTCTGCATAAACAGAATAGCATGGATATTAGTTTGCCAAAATGAAATAACTTTAGCTCTGTATTCTGGCTTAATCTCTGACTGTGAAGAACATGTTCAAGTGTGTTCAGTCCTGACCTGATGCACAACTATCATGTGGTAAATGTCATGCATGATTTAGCTATTTAAAAAAGCAGATTTTTTTAGACGCAGGATGTTTGTCATAAATATCAAATATCAGGTCACTTTAACCAAAGTTTTTCAGTAAATGATGTCTGTCATTTTGACAGATTTGCCATAACAATTGTTTTGTAACCTTTTATACTGATAAAAAAGCACAATAGTTCTGAACAGAAGCGTCTGTGTTGCAGAGTAAATGACAGCACAAAACCTGTCTTTGCTTTCACTATCGCCATGAAGCGCACCTTTACCGTTGACATAACAGCTCAAAATGGTCATTTAAAACAACGAAATCATGACAGCTATGAGCAAAATTGCAAAAAATATAAACCTTGTAGCTCCGATCAATGAATGACATGTTTAGTTTGACTAAATGATAAGACTAATATACTATATGACTATCAAATACAGTCTGTTCTAAAACATCCCGCTTTAAAAGCGATCCACAGCAGGCAACATTGTGACAATTTGAATCCCTGTTTCAGAACAAGCCAGTCGATCTACAGGGATGAAAGCACACGTCATAACAGCTGAAGTAACAGGTATCACCAGCGTTCAACATGAATTAAAGCGCATCTTTATGTCCAAGCTTTGATATAAATCAGCAATGAGGAGAGGGGCACAACGGGGGCCAAACCGATTTAAACGGGGGTCAGTGCCACTGTGGCCCAACCCCTAGATCCGCCCCTAGTTCACAATCACTTTGTAAAGACTGATTCGAAGCTTTCTGACCTGGAAGAGTTTGATTATGTGGCTGAGGCCCTGCAGGTAGAGGAGTTGGTGCAGGACTTGCTGGCTGGGACGTGACAGTTGCAAAGTTGTTTTGTACTGGATAACCTTGTTTAAAGTAAAAATGATTAAAGAACATGAAACCCTTGGAGCATTAAAATGGATAGTACTTCCAAAAATGCAATTTACTCACTATTTACTGACCCACAAATGTTTTCAAACCTCTATAAGTTTCACAAATTACACAAAAGAAGACATTTTGAAGAAAGCTGAAAAGGTGAAAGCTAACCATTGACTTCCATAATAGGAAAAAACAAATACTATATAAATCAATGATTACAGGTCTCCAACTGTCTTCAAAATGTGTTTCTTTGTGTTTGAGAGAATAAAGTCTTAACAGGTTTGTAACAATGGATGATCCCTATAATACTCTAGTAGGAATTGTAGTGTGATATATCTTCCGTTTGCACAACTTTTTGTGTGGATGTGTTCTGAGTTATTCATTTATGAAAGTAGTTTACCTCCAGATGGCTGAATCGGGTAAGACACTACTACATTGACTGGACTAGACGGATTCAAGACTGTCTGAACTTGAGGTGTTTGATCCTTAGTCTGAGGTCCTGCAGATGGAGGATCTGGTGTAGGCTCTTAAGGAGAGTAAAAACGTTCTAGTTAGTTTAGTAACTTGACATTTCTCTTGATTGAGCATATATTCAAACTGAATGATCAGTCATTGTTTTTACTGTGTGCAAAATATTTACATTAACTTAATCATGAAAGCTTAATTTCCCTATAATTTGTGGAAATCCAAATATAGCACTGCATATACGTTCCACATCTTGCATATATATTGCACCTTTTTTTGAATGTGTGTGTGTGTGTGTGTACATCAAACATTTTTTTGTGTGTGTTTGTGTTTATCAAATACATTGGATATATGCTTACCATCATAGATCTGATCCTCAATAAATTCATAAATTGGTTCAGACTGTATTTCAGTTGGAGGTGGTTGTTTCTCTGGAGCGGGATCTTCAGATTGAGACAAGGGATCTGGAAGGTTATTTTGGGTTGGAAAACCTAGTTTAAGGCATAATTCAATAAAGAGAGAAAAACTGTGTGTAACATGGTATTTCTTTTTAGTTCGAGCTACTGTTTGTAATGATGATGCTGTTGCTGGATTACTTGAATCAGACTGAACTGGAGGTTGTTGGTTGTCTGGCTCAAGTTCTGTGGCTGGAGGAGCCAGTGCTGGTTCTTCTGGCTGAGACATGGGATTTTCCTGCTGGTTTTCAGCCTAATCTGAAACAATATTTGATTAACAAAACTATTCTGGTATGAGTCGTCTTGTGTTCTGGATCATTGATTGCCATTTTCTGAGTTTTATATTACTGTCTTTACACAGATTTGGGTTTTGAGAGTATTTTGGTCTGTTCATGAAACAAAGCTCTCTCATGGCCTACTTTTTCTCTCAACATAGAACCTGTTGTTCACTGTTCAGTGAAGCATTTATATGTGTAAAAAAGAAAGGCGATGAGAGATAAAACAAGTTTTTACAATGTTGTAACATTTCCATAGAATGTGGTAAAACATGTTACTATGCATTCCATTTCAGTCTCTATTGTAATCCATTTTTTACACTGCAAAATAATCTGCTTTGACAAATTACTACAAGATCTCTACAAGAATGATGCATATTGCCTGCTAATTTAAATATAATAACTGGCGCTCAGTTATATTTACAGTCATTAAATATAATGACTGTAAACTGAATAAATGACTGTCAGTAACATTATTTAAGGTCACACTTTATTTTGATGGTCTGTTTGTTGAATGTAAGTTACATTGCATCTGCATGCCTACTAATTCTCATTAGATTATACTGTTAGATTGGGGTTAATGTTGGGGTTAGGGTTAGTGCAAGTTGACATGCACTTGCAAAGTTTCTTATAGTCAGTTAAATGTCTGTTGAATGTTTGTATCAACAGATATTACGTCTACTAATACTCAAATGGAGCATCAAAATAAAGTGTTACCTCATTTAATCAAATAAAACTGTAAATCGATGACATTCACAATAGCAAGTGAGTTAAATAATATGCAATAACAAAGTGGCAGAAACAACACTAAAAGTCATTTCATCAGTAAGCCATGAAAACATATCTTTGATAATTTAAGTTTAAAAATTATAGTAATCATTTTTAGATTTTACTTTTTATAAAATATTAAGCATGCTTTAATCCAGTTTTATGAAATCCAAGTTAAAATGATTTGTAGGTTCAATTTGACTCCCCAAAATTAAGGCAGCAAATATTTTTTTGTTCCTGAATTCACACTTACCTATTAAAACTCTGAAGAAGGTTTTACCTCCCGAGATGCTCCACAAAAACAGCCTTTTTAGAGGAGTTCTTGGTGTTGGAATAAATTGTAGCCATAAATAATAATCCGCTTTCATTGAATGAATGCTGGTAGCTGTGATTGTGCTGTTATCGCTAACATTTATTTATGGTTTCAGTTAGAGTTTCCCCTCCCCTTTTCGGTCACATTCAAATCAACAACCAAAGAGAAGACAAATCAGTTTGTTTCTTCCTTTTTTTTTTACATTACCCTGACCCATCCTACTAGTCTTACCAGATCAAATATGACCCAGACTAAAAAATCTGCAACATTCACACCTATGTAATGCAACACTACATGAATAGCATCTACTGTAAAGTATGACACAGTGTAAGCGCTGCTGTAAAATGTCGATGTGATCTAAGCTGATGGTCAAATTTGATACACAGACTCAAATTTCTGTTAAAGATGAAGCTGTAGAAAAAGTGGCTGTTATGTGGGTAAACAGGTTGTACAACAGCGAGTGCGTTTTGTTGACATAATGGTGTCAGCTATTGTCAAGTTTCAGAGCATAATTAATGTCTGTTATGCTAAACTTATGATAAAAACTGAATGAAAAATGTCGGGGCTGTTAAACCGTCTGCTATGTGAATGCCAGTCTTTGTGTTTGTGTATTGACGTAAACCATAAGGAATGTGCATTTTTTTTGTAACACTTGTGTGAGTGGCAAAACTATTGCTTATTATTGAAATTAATGTGAGTGCAAGCGGTGTTAGTTTTGGTTTGTGGTCTTTCATGCCAGGGTATATATTAGACATGGGACGATAACCGTTTTCAAGGTAAACCACGGTTTGGAAAAGTCAAGGTATTAACACCGCCAAAATTTTCTGTAATACTGTTCTTAAATTATTATTTTATTCTTTTTTTAAAGAATTTAATTTTAGTTTTTTTAGGACAACAGTATCTCTAACAGAAGAAATATCCAAAAGATGCTGTTTTAAATTGTAAAGGAATCTGTGTTTTTGAAACTAATAAAGACAGCAGAAGTCAACGATTCATTGTAATTATTAAGCCTGACATGTTTACTGCTCCAAAATATTAGAAATCTTTCAAAAAATAAAATATATGTGTTCAAAAGGGAAAAAAAGTTGTAGTATTTTACCCAGACATTTAAAAAGAATATATTTTAGAGCAGTAATCACAATACCTTGATACCGTGAAACCGTGATATTTTTATCCAAGGTTATCATAACGGCAGAAACTTATACCGGCCCATTCATAGTATATATTAGGAGTTGTACACAAATATGCGCCAATAAATGATTCTGTGATGCATTAAATACTACAGAAATTGTGAAATTAAATACTACACTAAAAATAAATATTATATTAAACTTGTAGAAGTTAAGTTCATATTACTTGTGATTCTTTATTATTCTGAGGGAATATCAAATTGATCAAATTAAGTAACGGCTCAGATTTCTGATTCTGGTGTTCCCGTCACCAGTTCTCCAACTAGAATTACACTGATTTATTGTTTTTTTTTTTTTGCTGTTGTAGTAACTTGCTTGTTTCGTGACAGCTAGATTACATTATCTACTAAAAATGAGATACTAAAAATGAGATACTACATTAGATACTAAAAAAATATGTAATGTTATCAAACAGACCGTAACAAGAAATCAATAGTGTGTTTATTTTAAGTTAAAACATACAATTCAGCACTACACCGGGTTTGTTTGGGTAAAATTTTAATGTACTTTGGAGTTTTACAATTGCAAATATTCCGATGACTAAATAAAAAAAGATTTTTTCAAACTTTTAAAATGTAACTTAACTCCATACATGACCTTTACTATAAAACCAGAGTGTAAAATCTTGCAGATGACAAACAGACTTGTTGTTATTTTGACTGTAAATGCAGTAATAATATAAATCACGGAAACCACCGACATAAGATTACGCATTTATTATGTAAAATGTTACTACTGGTTTTGCCTATTATGGACATAAATACAAATCACATTAACAAGACATCATATATGCATGCATCTCTATTGATCATCGAAACAGACAATAAACAAAATGTTTTTTTAACATTGCTAAATATATTTAATATATTCCACTATTGGTACAAGGCCAGTTACTATACAACAAGCCTAGACTATAATGTCATAATGTGGCATAAAATAACAGGCAACTTTAATTGGCAAATACTCAATATTTAGGAACATCCTAAAATGTAACTGCCATCCAAGTTCACTCTTGAAAATTATAGATCATATATGCATATACTATATATAATTTGTCAATATAAGTTCAGATTTAGACTTTTTTTTTATTAGTACTGTGTCAAGCGCCCTCTGTAGGACACTTTTTTTCACTCACTGAAAAAACTTCATACAAAATCACATTCTATCTGCTTTAAGTCTACAAACACACACAAAACATAAATCTACTTGCTTGTTTCCTTCTCTCAGCTGTTGCCGGAGTCAGTAAGTTATTACAGTAACTATAGTTATGTGACCTCTTCATCGTGTCGTATTTGGCTGTTGTAACAAAAAGCTATATATTTACCACAATAAAATGGAAAAAAATATATAGTTTATGCAAGAGATAAAAAAGACATGGAAAAAAACATCCACAAGGTTGCATGTTACGGTGTACGGTGGTTTTAGTAACAAAGACGTATAAATGCATCTGCTGGAACAGTGCTTTGTAACTGTTGAAGGCAGTGAGTGTGTAAAAGGCACTAGTGGACAGTTATTCATGATCACATCGTGCTTGTCAAAGTAAACATTTCTGGTAACATGAACGCTATAAAATGACCCTCAACGTGTTTCTGGTTGCAGTGCAGTGGCAGCTGATGATAGGCTTTGGAGGCCAATGTAGAAAATGTCGGAAAACGTAGAAAGTTAACAAAATCCAGACTCTGAGGTCATCCAGTGGACGTAGGAATTTTATCAGATTAAAAAACAAACCTGAAGATTCTCCAGAATGATGTGTTAGTCAGATAATAAAGCTGATTTGTGAGTAACGTGTCAGGAACTCTAAGAGAACACAGTGCTGCGCTGGTTTGTGTCTCCAACTTTCTCAAAGAACATGAAATCCTATGAAAAGAGAACAAGAATCGAAGAGTCAGAACTGACTATTTTACAGTGTTGTTATTAGAATTTTACATGCACTCAATGCATCATTGACGATAAATTATGCATAATTCATAAATCCAGTAACCTAAACCAAACCTGATTATGTACATTAATTAATATTACTCTTTTTAATATGAATTAAATTAAATTCATATGAATTAAACAGCTTTCAAATAACAATGTTTAAAATAAAGAGTAAAGTAAATAGTGTCAAAAGATTAAATGAACTAATGTACCATCATTATTCAGTGTAACAGATCTATTTGTGTACTAAATAAAGAAATATACACACAATCATAATATACATACATGAAAGATGTGATCATACTAACATGTTATTATACTTCCTGGCAAATGAATAAGTTTTTGAAGAAGAGTGACAAAGTATAAAGATTTAAAATGATCATTATTTTGTTGCAATGTGACCTTTTAATCGTCTTTAAGTATTTACTCTTGCAAATATTTAAACTATCATTATATTGAATCACATTTTAATGGCTGCCCACTGTAAATCATATTAACACATGACAGTCCCAATTTCTTAAAATAAATTGATTATTATATTGTAATGTAATAGTACACGTTCGAAACCTGTAGTACACATTTATTGTTCTAATGCTTGCAAACCCCTTTTGGTTTCTGATCCAGCTATCAATACGGGAAAGGAAGTAATTTGATTTATTGACAGCAAATTGGTCAATGAGATGTAGTCTCATGTGTAATTTAATGCCTTCAAAGCCATTATCCGGTTTTATCACATAATGCAGAGGATCTGAAACCAGAACCTGTAGTACCCCAACAGTACAGAGTAAAATCTGAAACAGAACTTATCTAAAATTACTTTCACAACTGTGTAGGATGTAAAAAACAGTATGTTAGTGCATCTAAATAACAAGCTGATGACTTAAGTCAGTTGTGTTTTCTTAGGGAGACTTTAGAGCTGGATTGAGAAGCACTGATCTGTGGTATGGATAATTAATTGTGCCATTAGCTCAATACTCACGATAAGGAAGCAAGTGCCCATAAGCACAGCCTTCATCTTTACATCCATATCCAGAGGGAACTGAATACCAAAGTTGTCGGCGTCGGTAAAGACTTCCTTCAACAGGCCACTCCACTGCTTACTGATCCGACCAATAGGCTTCCCAGTGCCATCCTTGCCTTTGAGCTAAATAAATAATCAATAATGTAATGTTATACATAATAAACATTGGCATAGTATACAAGCATATAATATATAAATTAGGGCTGTCCAAGAATTAATCGTGATTAATCACATCCAAAATAAAAGTTTGTTTTGACATAATATGCGTGTGTGTGTGTGTGTGTTATATATATTTATTATGTATATGTGATAAACACATTCATAGTAGCCAAAACTATATGTAAAAAAGTTACATCAAAGTAGTTACATCATATTCAAATGTAAAATTTGTATCATACACATTTTTTATATATCTAAATATAAACCAACATTTTATCAAGTATATGCATGTGTGTATTTATATATTCATAATAAAATATACACAGTACACACACAAATATTATGTTAAACTTTTATTTTGGATGTGATTAATCACGATTAATTTTTTGACAGCCCTAATATAAATTTGTACATTTTTTTATAAAACCACGGTTCTTTATAATCACGATTAATCATTAGACACCACCACCACCACCACCACCACTACTACTACTACTACTACTACTACTACTACTACTACTACTACTAC
>CAIGQQ010037820.1:2317270-2343841 GCA_903798035.1 Danio albolineatus | reverse complement strand
TACTACTACTACTACTACTACTACTACTACTACTACTACTACTACTAATAATAATAATAATAATAGTAATGATGCAGAAAGAGAACATAGGACTGCCAGATGTGAAAATGTTAGGGGTGTCAAAATTAATTGTTTTTTCGGTGCACCGTGATGCAGATGCGGACAATTTGATATCGGTTCAGTAATAGATCATAACCGGTTATTACATACTGATTTCATTTATCTCCTATGCGCTATGTCACGGTAGAATACTATGGTGAAGGAGGCGAGGACGAGTGAATAAATGCTCCTACTACTTAAAAAGCAGATAATTGTGCACAGCTCACTGCTGGTGAGTTTGCTGGACAGTGTTTTACTGACACTAAAGAAAGTTCAGCATGAGCCACTATTTCATTACTAGGGAGAAATGCTGTAAAACGCCATCTCTGTCCCTCTCTCGCTCACACACACTTTGGACATTTGACCCACTGGCGTGTTCGCAAGGTAACTTTTCCTCTCCTCTCAGCTGTTTAAGCGAAACTTGTGGATCCAGACACGAGCGTGCCTCTGGTGTGAGTTTTCTACACTGCGTCTATTACGGATTACATGTGATAACTGGGCATTATGCGCATTTAGACTGCAACTGTGGCTGTTCTTCCCGTGTCACTCATCGGTGGACAGCGCTTTCATTTCTATGGCCAATTGCAGCCCTTTCTGTTGAGCAGGTGAAGACAATGACCAATGACCGTTCAAAAAGCAAGCGGGATAATATTTACATTCGTTTATTTGCTATAAATGATCATGTATTGGAGTTTTGTCTAAAACATTAAAAAAATTAAATGAACAGTTCATATATCTGACTGCTTGCATTAAAAGACAAAATTGTATTACAAATAATATATAAATATTAATATATTTATAGATTTTAATACATTTTTTCTTGTGTTGTGAAGAAAAAAAGTCTAAATATGTATGGAAAGCATCGTCAATGCATCGTGATGCACCAAGATATCAAATTGAACCGAATTGATGACATGATAATTGTAACCGAACTGAACCGTGAGATCAGTGTACACTGAAAAAAATAACTTTTGCTTCTTGTTTAAACAACGTACATAAAATTTGTTGAAACAACACAAATCTTAGGTTTTTTTTGGGACATTGTTGTAATTTTAAGTTCAATCTAGGTAAATTTGTAAAAACGACCAAGTTAACTTAATGGATATGTGTTGGGACAACATGAAGGGATTGTGTGGGACCCAGCATTTTTTACAGTGTAGGTTCACACCCCTAGAAAATGTAAAAATATTTGCCTTTGAATTTTGTATATAATAAGAGAAACAACATTTCACATTAATTGTAATTAAAAAAATGTTACCTCAAAGATTACATCTCCACAGCAGTTGCAGGCCATGCAAGGGCCCTCAAGTTTCATCACAGTCTCCTTGTTGGGTCCCTGGATAGAGAATCTTGGGTAACAGGGGTGCCAGTCCTGCTTCACATAGCCTATGGTGGTTCCCGGAGGGGCCTGAATCTCCATCTGAACGAGTTTTAGAAGGAAGATATTGCTGCTGTTTATATGCATAAGTATATATGTGTCCATTGCCAAACTGATACTTATGTTCAAAGCTTTGGGGTTGGTAAAAACATTTTGAAGATTAACTAAAAAAAGCACATGTCTTTTATGCTCAGAAAGACTGCATTTATATCATACAGAATACAATCTTACAATTATTTTGTTTATCATTATTTACTTCAGAATCATTCTAATGTTTATTTGGTGCTCAGGAAATCAATCAATACTGAAAACAGTTGCATTTAATATTTTAGTGAAAACATTGTAGATATTGTTTTAGAATTACTGGATTATTAGAAAGATTTAATGAATTATTGCACTGTTGCAAGGAAAGAAAAAAAAAACGCAACTTCTTTCTTTAAAAAGCCTAACTTTCTAACTTTTAAGTGGTTGTGTATTTAAATAACATGCACACCAAACAGAGAGTGTGTAACTGCTGACTGACTCTAAGAGAACTGCTGACTGACTGAAGGTCCCTACAGACTTCATGCCATTTATAACTGGGTGCATAAGTTCATGTCAGTAGATCACACTGCTAGTCCTTTAGACATGCAGTCACTAGGTGAAACCCAACAACACAAAATCAAAATCACATACCATACTAATTAGATTCTAACATTTAAGCTTTTTTTTACCTAACATAACCAAATGGGTCAAATTAAAAGAGATCACAGTTTGGTATGTGTATGATCTTATATACACAGAAAGCATAATAAAAAGCAAGTACAGCATCTGCTTTAATGTTTCAAATAACATGAAAATGAACTGTCAAATTAAATGTGTGAAATAATGTTTCTTTATTATTCAGCATAACAGATACATTTATGTAAACTAAGAATCATGCTTATTCTGACCTGCATTTGTTATATTAATGAATGAGTGATTTTACTTAACTTTTTAAATATTTTATTGTCACAAACCCCTTGCTGACAAATGTGTAAAAGTTGGTTTGAAGGATAGTGGCACAAAACAAAAATAAAGAACCATCCTTGTTCCACATTTGCATGACAAGATTTGAATTGCTTCAGATCCGCCACTTGGTCATTTTTGATGTTTTGTAGGCTCAAGGCTTTCACTTCCTCCACCAGCCCGATAATTGTTTTCTGCTGTTTTCTAACCAAAAAAAAAAACTTCCTCTGTCAACATATGTTGTGGATATCATCAACCTTCTCCACCTGCTTCTTTTTCTTACTTGTTTATTTTGTAGCATAACCTCAGCACCAGCACACGCTCTTTCCATCTAAAGTGTACCATACTTGTACTATACAGTGTCTTTTGTAAATCATGATAAAATGCATGATATTTCATCAATTTAAAAGTTGTATATTATTCAGGGTTCCCACTTTAAGCCCAACATCAAAATTTCCTGATTTAACGGCAGAATTTGCATGACATCTAATGATTGGAAAAACAGGCCACAGTTGTGCTTATATATATTAATAAGATATGTAGAAAAATAAGAATTTAAATGGTTATAATCTGATTATTCACATGATTTTAATAGTCAATATCAAAACAACAACAGATAATTTACCTCAGTTAAAAATAAAATAAAAAGAAGAAACAATTCTAAGGTACTTACTGTTTAAGTGGCTGTGAAGTTCTCCCTCTCCCATATTTGAAAGCAGTTTTATGAACTTTATTAATTTTGCTTCTCTGTCATTTAGTTTACCACAGTCTTTGAAATGGCCAGTTTGAAGCCAAAGCTCTTTAAAATTGTATTATCCTGGGATGTTAACTTTGGTTAACATGAGCGTGAAAGGAATTAAAATGGAAAAAGCCCAACCATAACAAAAAGGCACAAAACGGAATATTATGGGAAAAGAAAAAAAGTTTTGAAAAATGAGAAATAAAATTAAGAGACAAAAATCACAGATTTTCCATGAATTGTCAAAAATACCCTGACTTTCAATGTTTTGAATAGTTGTTTAACCCTTTCACGCATACAAATCACACCGATGTGATCAGCCTTGGCTGGTCCCTGAAGCATATGATCACACGGGTGTGATTACAATGTTCAGAGCACACATCATCAACTGCTAAAATTCAAATCTGATGGTGGTGCTAAGGCACAGAAAAAGGTGCGCAGCGCTTGTCATAAACACAATTTATCCATGATTTCAAACAAATAACATTAATTTTAGATATTCAAATACACATAACTATAAGCAAAACATACCATTTAAGCTTTGTAAAAAAATACACACGGCTGTCTATAGAGACAGTAATAATAACTATTTTTCAATACAACTAGATGATGTGCTTTATTCATGTAAGATACACACTGTTTATGTTACTAGAATATTTTCTCTATTCCTCTCACAGATAAGCTGTTGCTTACCTTCATGTATTTCGGAAGAAAATTATGAATAAACATGACGTAAATCCAGCAGCTCTGTCCCATCTAGACTTCACCGTGCTGCAGGAGAGGGAGACGTCTAGATGGGATACAGCTGAGGATACTTGCATCAATATAGCATAATTTTTGTTGTACAAAAAAATAATATTTTTATATTACTGTGAGGGTTGGGTTTAGGTATCTGTGGATGCTAATATATTAATGCGTAATTTATTACATAATAAATACATCTCGTTAATAAGGTTGGGTACCGAAACCCGGTGCCATTCTGGCGGCATGTCACACAATCTCTTAACGTTTAATTGTAAACAACTTTGAGGGTTGTTGCTTGTTGCTTAGGAAACGCACCCAAGTAGACAACGCATGCAGTAAGCGCATCCGGTAAGCGACTCCCTTCAGAGTCATCAACGCGCTTAAACTAAATCAAATTTGCTTAAACTAAGCGTTGTAAAGCATGGCTATATTTTACAAGCAAGTATTCAGACACAGCAACTTGAAGCAGATGCTTTACAAAAGTTGTGCGTAAGGGGGGGGATGCACGTCGAACTTAATGAAACATGAGGGCTCATTGAATCAACTTAAAGGCAGAGGAATGCGCTGTCTTTGACAGCTTGCGACATCATCTGGCACTTTCACTGAGTACGTTTACATGGACACCAATACACCGATTTTAATATGATTAAGACAATACTCTGATTAAGAGTCTATCACTTAAACAGTGATTTTTATTTTACCTTAAAGGACCACAGCCACTTGCATCACAAAATGCGGAGGTTTTCTCTTTCCATTCGACTTGCGCCATCAAATTCTATTAAAACAACACTCTTCCATCTGTTTTTACATCATATTCTCATTCAATACAGAACAATATTTTGCTGAATGAAAGTAAAAGTGCCAAACTGCCGTTAAAGTCAAAAGATTAAAAATGAAACACCCGAAATTACATGAAACTCTGGAGGAAACGTGGATAGGCTGGTGACGTTAATCAGTCTATGTGCTAAAACATGTAAAACAGGATCATGAAAGGCACATTCAAAAAGCAACTCATGTAAACACCTTAATCATATTATTGTCTTATTCAGATTAAGGCAAATCATTAGATTACTGCCGTCCATGAAAATGTAGTCCCAAGCCCCAACCCTAGAAAAAAGGTTGTGATTTTGATGACAGTCTTTCCACAGGTTAGTAGTAAGCAAATGTAATGTTAATTGCATAATGGAAATCTTGTATTCATGCTAACAAATGATCAAAAGAAATATATCAATGCAATTCAATTTAAATATATAAAATATGAATTGATGCATGCTTTTAAACCAATTATATAGTTTAATTAAAATGATTAAAGAAATTGTCAAATAAAAGATTTTTAGAGTCATTCATTATAATTTTGTGGCTCAAAAGTATCAGTTCAGGCACCGGTATAATTTTAAAATTATCGATTTAGCACCAGTATCGAAATAACCCCAAAGTATACCCAACCCTACTAGTTAACTTCCGATTGCAGCTGTATCCCTTCTAGCAACAACTGTGGTGGCCATTACCTGTCATATAACAAATAATACGACCCTTATTAAGTGGTCTAAAAGATTTGGAGTATCAGAAATTTTACAATATAAATATAACTTTGTCAATATTTACAGAAAAAAAGAAACTACGATATATAGATAGATCATTGGGGCTGGTGGGTCACATGATAAACGTAACGCATCGTCATGAGAAATTTAGAATGTAATGGATTCTAAGTAATGGTCACAAAACAAAAAATGCTGGAGGGTCAACTGAAGCATTTAAAACTCACGTGTGAAAGGGTTAAACTTCCATGATATTCCAGAAATTGCATGACCCGTGGGAACCCTGATTAATTAACTCTGATTGATTTGATGCTGTAAGCCCCCATTTTGTCTTAGACCCTCATGCTGCATTTTCCTGATTTGTGACATGGCATGTCTGTCGTACCTCTTGCAGGCAGCAGGGGCACCAGCAGGACACGCAGCGGTAAGGTCGGATCAGTCGTATGACCTCTCGGTCCATGTTGTCTTTGATCTTCATGTCAAAGCTGCGCAGGGCTCCACAGCAGTTGCGCGTGCAGCAGTCATTTTTCTCTTTGGCGGAGTAAATCTTCTGACCCAGGCTGTTCTTGATCTCGTACTGGTTGTTGGTCTCAAAGCCAATGAATGCTGTAGAAGACCAAAAACGCATGCAGGAAAGTTCAGTATGTTCAAGATGAGCTCAGGAAACTATGAATAAGTCACTCTCTGGTTTAAACAAAATGAGGGGGTTTTCACGCTTTGTATGTGTGAAAAGAAACTCCTGCTCTATTTGTTAGTGTTGCCATCTGAACCTTGATGCACACCAAACAAGTTGAAAAGAGTCTTTTACACAAACCAGTGGTTTGACTGGAATATGAATGCAATGTGGACCAAAAAACAGCTCACAAGGTCCCAAGATGTGACCTTAAACAGGACAGAATGCTCCAGCACACCTGGTTTTTCTCATCACAGTTCCAAAGCCATTATAGATCAATATTGGTGGTCTATTTGCAGAAAATGCGTCACGAATTCCTACCACAGTATTGACACATTTTATAAGCTCTTCACAGGTTCACATCTGCTAAAATATTCCATTACATGCATGCGCATACAACCCCTTTTATCTCAACATGCAACGTTGTTTCACTTGTTGTCCTTTACTTTAAGTTTGTTTAAAAAATTTGTCTCACAAAAACATTTGTTTACCATCTTTAGTTTGGTCCTGAAAGTGTTAATTCTAAGTGAATCAGCACACAATGCATTATTTTGAAGGGGTTTTAGGCTGAAACCAAGAGAACGAAGTGAGCAGAACCACAAGTGTGAACACGCTCATGAAGTAAAAGAAATGTTGCAGGGTTCATTTAATTATAAAACCAGAAAAAAAAACACTAAACAGATTTTGCCTAAAAGCACCTAACTGCATTAAAGTTAAACACTGAACTGATTCAAACGACATATACATAATAGAGAAAAAGACTCACCCTCCAACAACTCCACTTTCTGATGAATAAGGATCTGGTCGATCTGAAATGCAAAGAATATACTAGTAAGAACATTCAGGGCTGCATGATATGTGGTCAAAAATAAATAATGACATTGCACTATTTGAAGAAAACAATGTAACGAGATGACTAGCTCCTCTTGGAAAGAATACTTTATAGAAGGGGAGGGCTTTTGTATGGAAGGGAATCAGCACAAAAACAATACGTTACACTTTACAAATTTCATTCTTTTTTTTCTTTGCTTTTTTTTTCTCTGAGGTGTCTAAAGTATTCAGGTACAGAAATTGAAATAAAACTGCATAGTCTACTCTATAAATTAAATACAAGTAATGTATGCTAAAACAAATGTTATACCTGAATGCTTTAAACTCGCTTGATATGTTTACACAGTGACAGGCCTTAACACACATGCAAATAATAAAGTTTCACTCTTTTGATTAAACTTGGCAGTTAATCCACAAATCGTCACCTTGGAATTATTAAGTTCTATCTGCGTTCTGAATGATTTTGAGATATTGAGCTTCAAAGTTTTTGCATTCCATAGCAAACAATACGTGTGTAACATTAGTTTTTTAAATAAAAAGTCTTATAAACTTTTTAACTTATAAACTTATAAAAAACATCCCATAATGTAAATAAGTTGTCAATTAATAAGAATATCCCAATAACTCAATTTTGACAAAAATGTCAGATAGAACCTTATAATTCTAAGGTGATGAAATATTATGCGTTCTGAACTGTGGTGTCTGGCCAGCTATCTGGACTACAATGAATTGTCTGTTGTTTAGCATAGTAACATTGCAATTTGTACTTAACCAGTAGAAACTCAAAGAAAATCCCCCATTTCACGCTCATAATTACACAACACTGTGGCTTTACACTCTTGAAATTTGGGCTGTAATGTAATCATGTGCACCTTTTGTGAAGCGGCTTTGGAGCGATAATTATTGTGGAAAGCGAAATACAAGTAGACTCGAGTTGAAGCAGGTAATATAGGGCCATTTTAAACCCTGGTAAGTTAAATTGTATTTTTTTTTGCTTCACATTTCACATTGTTCACGCTTTACCTAATGTTAGAATTTGGTCAGCATATGTATATACACATGTATATTTAGAGAACACAGTGTTTCTGTGACTATGCAAAACACATGTATCTACCCATAACATTACAGCATCATATTGCCTCACAATGTACAAAAATGGTGCTGAAATTAAGGGCAATTAACAGAAAAAGTTATTCAAATATCAATTCCCCATAAAGAGCATGAAAGATTCCTCTACCTGGGGACAAATGCTCTAAAAATGCACTACTATGGTGTCATTCATCTGAAGTAAACAAGTAAATGAAATCTTTTTTAAATGACTTGAACAAAAAAAAGAAGAAGAAAAAAAAAAGACATGGCCCACCTGAGTGAGGTACTCCAGACCCGGTGGTACTCCAGCAGGCACAGCTATTGGTGCAGGTGCAGGTGCAGATGCAGGTGCTATCAATAACATTATAATCAATGGATTAATTTTCAATAGATAAATTTCATATCAATAGATTTCAGAAGACCATATAAGAAAATACAAGCTCTACATTTACACAGACTTGCATTGCATTGAATGTGCACATTTAATCAGTTCTTGGTCTTCCCTAGAAATCAAACATTGGCATTGCTAGTGCCATCCTTTACTTTTCCAGTACTATATACAGGACGAAACCTTACATTGCCTTTATGGTTTTAATGGTCAAGCGAATGTGTGAATTTAAACGAATCCACACAATTGAAGCAATGCATGTCTCTTAGAAATACAAGGTAGCTATTTCACTTATTGATCAGTCAAAGCTTAAAAATAAAGGCCATCCAAAATTCAAAATGCACTCATGCTCCAGTTATTAAAAAAACTCTCATTTTTTTATTCTGTTAAACACAAAAGAAGATACTCTGAAGAAAGCTGAAAACTAGTAGGAAGAACAAATACTATGTAAGTCAATGGTTACTGACTTCCAGCTTTCTTTAAAAGAGCTTCTTTTGTGTTCAACTGAAGAAAGAAACTTAAACAGGCTTGAAACAAATAAAAGACTGAATAAATTATTAATGATTTTTCAGTTTTGGGTGAACTATTCCAATAAAACATTTAAATTTGGTCACAAAAGTTCAAAAATGCTGATTTATATTTTAACGAATAATGAGGTTGATTCTTGGGTGTCAAGCAGTTCCAGCTGATCTTCTATTTATGTTTTCGGATCAGTGTTTATGTGTGAATAAACGCCTCAGCTTATTAACTCTGATAATATAAAGTGATTCGATTTCTGCAGTGGACTTTTTCAGATCCAATTAATATAGATTTATTCTTTACAAATGTTTTGGGTAAAACTTTTATTGTATAATTAGTGGAATAGAAGAGTCTTAAAACGACAAAAATATCACTTAATCGCAATAATATCTGTGACAGCATATCAACAAAAGTTATTTATCATGACAGGCCTAAGCTCAAATAAAGTCGTGTAGGTTTGGAATGACATTGGAAGTCAAAATTATGACAAATTAAAATTTAGAAAGTAAACTAACCATTTAAAATGTAGCATGCAGTTAAAGTCAGAACTATTAGCCCCCCTGTTTATTGTTTTCTCCAGTTTCTGTTTAATGGAGAGAAGATTTTAAAACACATTTCTAAACATAATAGTTTTAATAACTCATTTCTAATAACTGATTTATTTGATCTGTGCCATGATGACAGTAAATAGTATTTTACTAGATATTTTTCAAGACACTTCTATACAGCATAAAATGACATTTAAAGGCTTAACTCGGTTTATTAGGTTAACTATGCAGGTTAGGGTATTATTGTTATTGTATAATGATGGTTTGTTCTGTAGACTATTGAAAAAAATTGCTTTAAGGGGCTAATAATTATGACCTTAAAATGGTCTTTAAAATTTAAAAACTGCTTTTGTTCTAGCTGAAATAAAACAAATAAGACTTTCTCTAGAAGAAAAAAATATTATCAGACATACGGTGAAAATTTCCTTGCTCCGTTAAACATAGTTTGGGAAATATTTAAAAAATATAAAAAATAAATAAAAGGGGGGCTTATAATTCTGACATCAGCTGTATATACAATAGGTTTACCTCCATATTGTTGACCTGGCTGAGGTCCTGGACTAACTGGACCAGGCTGATACATAATTGGCTGATCTGGAACTGGTTGGTACCCTACTTGGAATCCTGCTGGTGGGGCATTTTGCCCTGGATCTCCATAACCTCCCATTGGATAGGGTGGCATGGAGTGTCCGCCAGGCTGTGTCATGGGATACGGAGGCTGGTTTGGAGATGGGTAGCCTGGAAAAACACAATTTAGAATACAAAGAGAGAAAGAGAGAGAAAAGTATTAGCATAATGCTTCTTTAGCTAAAAATCTATCTAGGATGGAATCCTAAAATACCATTTCTGGTCTTGACATTTTGTCTACTTATTTGTTAGACTGAACATTTTTTTAAACATTTTTCAGTCACAAACTGATTTGTGAATGCACTGATTAGATTTGTAGCTCAATTCAAGCTGTCTGTGAAAAGCACACCATTAAGCCTCACCACTGGGATCTGAGCTGGTATACAGTGGATTGTGAAATAACCGGAACAACTGACTGGTCCAGTTTTAAACAATACATATAGACGAACATTATTATATGCATACATGTATGTATGTATGTATGTATGTATGATGTGTGCATGTGGGTTACGGAAAAAGAGATGTCAGCATTGAGATGGCTCATGCCAGTGTCTTGTGTTCAGTGGAATGGATCTATTTTAGACAGCAACAAACATGTGAGGCATTCTTATTTAAAAATGCATAAAAATAGCCACCACTAACAGAAGGGTTCATAAATAATTCATTGTAACAATATTAAGCATTTGCAGCGGTTATCGATGAGAAAAATCATTAACAACGCATGCAACTAAATATACGGGAAAGCTAAAGAATATATATATATATATATATATATATATATATATATATATTACACATATAGTGTATAATTACTCACTCAAATATTCCAATTTCTGTTTTTCGATTTTTAAACAAAACAATTCCACAGAAATATTAAGCAGCACAACCTTTTTCACCACTGATAAAAAGTTAAAGCACCAAATCAGCATAAAAGAATGACTTTTGAAGGGCCGTGAGAAAGGTCACGAAACCTGTGGTGAAAACACAGCGGGTGTAGCATAATATTTGACACATCTAATCCTTCCATTGTATATCCTGAACTGCCATTCTCAAATGAAAAAGATCAGATTTTCAACTTTTCAGATCATTATCCAGGCTTTCTGGAGTAAAAAAAGGGAATGAATTTGAATGGAAGAAAGCTCTCTGACCAGATGCTTCTCATCCAGGTGCTGCCTGTTTATACAACGCCACTTAAACATTTGCAGGCTTTCTTAATGAATTCTGAAAGCACCTGCTTTGAAAGTCTTCTATTATAAAGCTTTAAATACTAAGCCGTCCTAATCACAATGATCAGCATGAGTGAGAATCTATGGACAAGAGTACCTTCAAAATCATTACATGTGCATAATAATGATCAGACGATATAACATTTCCTGCCTAATGCAAAAAAATGCTTGTCTATTCAAGACTTACAGCCGTGAGGCACAGAAACAACAGTGCCTTTTATTGCCAGACAAAAGAAGACCCTATCGTGCATCAACATGCCCGAAGTCCACAAAACAAGTCTCTGGAATTTAGCTTGAGGAGAAAAAGTGCTCATTTTTCAACAATATCTAAAATACATTTTGATATGCAGTTAAAAAAATACCAAATTCCTGTGGAAAAATAAAAATACCTGAATTAACAAATTACTAGTAGTGTCCAAAAGTGCTTAGTAACTGCAGTAATTCAGCTCACAGCATTCATCGCAAATTGCTTGTTAGTGAAGTTATGTAGGGCTGCTATTTGGGGATATGTTTTGGCAAACCAATAACATGCACATTGTCATTCATTCATTTTCCTTCGGCTTAATTATATTATGAACCACCAACTTATCCAGCATATGTTTTACACAGCGGATGCCATATCAGCTGGAACCCAGTACCAGGAAACACACACATACACTACGGCTAATTTAGTTTATTGAATTCAGCTATAGTGCATGTCTTTGGACTGTGGGGGGAAACCGGAGCGCCCGGAGGAAACCCACACGAACATGGGGAGAACATGCAAACTCCACACAGAAATGCCAACTGATATGCACATTGTATTTTCCATTATTTGCTTCTTGTGTTTCGAACTTATTTCTAGTAAATAAATATCCCCTGGTGCTTTCCCTGGCGTCTAGTAGACCAAGTGAGCTCATGTTGAATCCAGACTCTCGATCAATGTTAATTTGATTCTCAAGACCTGCCACATGGAATTGCAACCCGTTTCCATCATGTTATCTTTTTATTCACGGTCACGTGCATGCCTGGCTCAAAAGCATTAACCTAAGTGCTGGGAAGGACACTCAAATAATCATTTAGACTTGGTCAATGAAAAGTCATCCATAATTTCTACAGACATGCACTAGAACACTTGAAATAAAAGCCTTCACTTGGACTTTACTCACAGTTTTAGATGTTCAGAATACTAAATCATTAGGAAATCTGCATAACGTGATGCATGCCATTACTTGCTGAAAGGAACCAACAAAGTGAAATGTAGAAGAAATGTATGCTTTTAGAACGCAAACCACGTCGATCATTACAACTGACTTCCCACAGAGTACCTTAGCATAATTCATGACATAGGCATTTCAATTAGGTGAATGTACTAGTAATGGACAGTCTCATCTTGTCATTCCAGTTTTCCTGGCTAGTTATATAAACATTGCAGAGTCTGAGTCATTCCCAAAACAAAAGGATGGGGCAAGCCCTTTTGCAACAGAAAATATTTTTATTGAGTCATGCATTTTTATAAACTTCTTACACAGGAACTTTCTTACAACATAAAACGATACTTTCAGTGTAAATTGTATTAATGTTTTGAATGCACACACTTAACATGGACGACATACTTTCAGTCCGCTTGGTGACAGTTAGACTGAATCTTATTAAGAACACAGTTGTTCCAAAGAATATCCCTAATGGGGTTAAGGAATCACTTGACTGCCAATGCAGCAAAATGCAGTCTGGGTTGGATGGCATAGAGATATTTTATATAGTTTAAAAAATGATGGTAGAACACCATAACACCATTATCTGCTTTGAAGCAATATTTATTCTGAATGACAGAACTGAAAGGCTAGATCTCAGTTTTTCATTTATTCTGTAGACCTAAACTCAGATCTTAAAACTGTGGAAACCTATAAATGTGGAACACAGCCACTTTTGTAGGCTTGACTTCCTGCATTCCTTTCCCACTGACCTCCAGAATAAATGTTTCCACCAGAAAACACACCTTCATTTCAACAGGCATGAAACTGCACTTGAGAGGAAAAATGTAAATAGACTGTGCGGATGGTTTTCAGCACAGTGAACCGTAAACTTTATGAATGAGTTCATGCAAGTGCATAAGCTGGGTAAGTAGTGCAAAACTCACTGGCAGATTAACTTAACGTATTCTGAGATTCTAGAAAGTAAAAACAAACAAAAAACAAACATGCATTTCTATTGAAGGAATTGATAAATAAACAGCCTTGTTATTACCTGGTCCAGACATGTTGAAGATAGATCTTTGGCTTTCAGATCCAATGTCTGTCTATCAGCACCTCGATCACTAAGTGGGCGAGAACATTGTAGAAAAGTTTAGCTTGTGATATAGAAAAACAAGTGAACAGATAAATCTTTGTCCAGGCAATAATAATAATAATAATAATAATAATAGTAATAGTAATAGTAATAATATTAACAACAACAATAATAATAATAATAAACAAAAAAATATATAATAATAATATTATTAATAAATAATAATAATATATATACAAATAAAGCTAATATAAAGAACAAAGCAAACGAAACCCGATCTTTAGAGATTTTATGCCTACAGTATTCTAGTTTACACTACTGTATCTTGTTGGCTGGTGAGAAACATATTGAAGCAATAACGCCATGACGTTATGAAGTGGGTGTGGCAACAGTGCTGCTTATCGTGTGAGGAGGTCAAGTAGCATACACTGTTTTTCTCCCTCACAAAGGCAACAACAAAGAAATAGTTACACATTAGAAAACCAAATTAATAAACAACACAAGAAGAGTAGAAGTAGAAACTGCAAAAAATAACAAATAAAATCATTCCTGAATTTTTTTTTAAACATTAAGTTAATTAAGATGATCGCGTCTAGCTGTCGTGTAAAGTGTATCATCCATACACCGCAAACCGAATACATACAATTTTTAGCCAAGGTTTCGAAAAGGAAACCAGTCCACCGTGCAAACTCTCACTTACATCTCTGCCAGACAGGTTTGATACTCCACAAGCTAGCTTCAGGCACCAAACTCGCCAGCACTTCCTTGTTGGTGCAGTGATTGTTCGTAAATGAGAAAAAAGAAAGCTTTAAATCGCTTCTTCGCTTTACTCCTTGGCTGAAAACGGATGTGTTTGCAGCGTTTTAAACACTACGCCCAAGCGCGAAGCATTCTCCTTTTTTCTCTATGAATCAATCTCCTCCCCCTTTATGACGCATTTAGATTAGAAACCTAAGAAAGCCACAAGACTTCTATTAAGCAATAATGTTAACATTTAAAGGAAAAACGAGGATGTTGCTACACTTTACTTTTTAGTGTGTTTGATGGAAAAATTGTGAGGCACTTTGGCATGTTTCGAAACATTTTAAGTTACGCCATATACTGTCTTTAATGTAGTCATCAGGTTGTACAGCTTGAACTTATTTCCTGAAAGAACCACGCGTGAACACCACAAACTCATAAAAAACTGCTTGTTCCTCCAATCTGCTGCTCATATACACATACAGTGGTCGAATGAACCCATAACTCGATGAAAATGTTGTACACGAACTCCATATCATACAATAAGTGCAAATAATTGATTCTCTTGGCAGGTTGAGAAAATTTGTCGAGCTTTCGGTCAAAAACTTTTATTTTAACGCTTCATATATCTATATCGACTATGGCAATGCGCTTTAACCTTCAATGTTAACATTCAGTCTTATTTAAGTGTCTGTTTTATGAATTAATGTTAGTATACTTAGTAGGCTAAGTGTATTAAGTAGCCTAGCATCCAATAAGTATGGGCCTAATAGCAAAGATTGAGTGATTACTAATGATTAAAGGACTGCAAGTAGGTTATAATAATAGCTACAAGCCACAATTCAAAAGCATGTCAATGAAAACTGAAGAAGTAATGCCAAAAATTTGAAGTGTATTGAAATCAGTATTGAAATATGTACTAGGCCTGCTATAGTATTTGTTTAAGATAGCATTTAGTAGTTTATAATAATAAGCAGTACTAGTAGCTAATGAATATGTAATCTAGGCTACTTGTATCTAATGAATAGTTTTAGGATCTAATAAAAAACTAGCATCAATCAATAAAATGTAAGCATTATAGTGCCCTAATAATAAGCATTAATAGCTAGAGAATAAATGCCATTAAGGAAATGCCATTTTTTTCCAGTAAAGATTCGTAATAGACAAGTATTGTAAATGAATCTATCCAGTTATCGTCAGCTATAACACATCCAGGTTTGCTGTTGTTATAGCACCATCTTGTGGCACTATTCAACACATTTGAAATCCCTACACCCTGGCCACTTTACTAGTTTATCGGGCAGATTTTGTTAGTTTGTTTGAAACATTTCTTTTTGAGGTTTTGATCCACAATTTCAAGTTGTTCATGGCAAATAGTTTCATTATCTTGTACCTGTAAATATTTTATGAATATAAGTGATTTTGTCAACAAATTCACAAGAAATTGTATTTATTTATTTTATGAATTGGAATAAATTCTATTAAATAGATTTTATTTTCAAATTATTAAAATATTTGAAAAATGTCAAGATAAAAATGATGTGATTAGATTCTTGCCTAGAAATCGTTTTTTTCTTTTCTTTTTTTTCTTTCACAGTTTATATGCTATTTGTAAAAATATCTTTTAATTGATTAAACAGACAAAAACAGCTTTCAGTATAGACACAATCATGTTGATGATCAGTGATGATAGTGATTTAAAAGAAAGCTTCTAACATGGGTTTTCTTGCAATATACATTTCGGGTTCCTTAAAGTAAAAGCTTCTTGAAAGAATCATCAGAAAAACTTTATTTTTAAAATTGTAGATTGCTTGCATATCATCTCAAGGTAAAGCTTTGGGATTAATTCATGTAGTTAATTATTAACATAAAATAATTAAATAATAAATAAATATGGTTTCCCAGAGATGGGTTGTGGCTGGAAGGGCATCCGCTGCGTAAAACAAATGCTGGATAAGTTGGCGGTTCATTCCGCTGTGGCGACCCCGGATTAATAAAGGGACTAAGCCGAAAGGAAAATGAATGAATGAATGAATAAATAAATATATAATTAAGATTGTTAATTAAATCATTCATTCATTCATTCATTTTCTGTTTGGCTTAGTCCCTTTATTTATCCGGGGTCGCCACAGCGGAATGAACCACCAATTTATCCAGCATTTGTTTTATGCAGCGGATGCCCTTCCAGCTGCAACCCATCTCTGGGAAACATCCATACACACTCATGCACTATAGGGCCAATTTAGCCTACCCAATTCACCTATACCACATGTCTTTGGACTTGTGGGGGAAACCAGAGCACACGGAGGAAACTCACGCAACCACGGGGAGAACATGCAAACTCCACACAGAAATGCCAACTGATTCAGCTGGGGCTTGAACCAGTGGTCTTCTTGCTGTGAGGCGAACGTGCCACTCACTACGCCACCGTGGCGCCTGTTAATTAAATATAAATTATTACTCCTCACGTGAAATTTAATTTTTTTTTATATTTAGAAATTAAAAATAGATATATTGTATTTAATTAAAATGTCAAAATAATTTTTTATTAAATATTTTATCGCTCTTAAGATTTTGTTTCTAGATTCTTGTTTCCTAATTAACCTAAATTTCATATCCAAATTAACCTTCAAATTACACTTTAAGCTGAATTCTCATATCTTGCAAACTTATGTACTGTCATCATGGCAAAGTCAAATGAAAGTAGTTAATAGAACTTAATTATTAGAACTGGTATGTTTAAAAATGTGTTGAAAAAAATCTTATCTCTATTAAACAGCACTTGAGACAAATATTTTTTTAAATGAAATTCTCACAGTAGTGCTAACATTATTCTTCAACTTTATATGTGAAAGAGCTTTCTGAAACATAAGCCAAAGTCAAAAATTGTCAGTCTTTCATTTACTCATGGAATGTTTCCAGATGTGTGGAAATTGGCTGCTTTCATTTATGCAAATAACCTGAAAAATGCTTGCTCGAATTGAAACATCCTGATGCATGCAGATAATGCAGCTCAAGCCTCAAGCTGATGATCAACTCAGTGCTAAAGATCACAGAATAGCTAAAACATAATTCAGTGCATCTAAAACGGTATTTATGTATGCTTGTTTGTTTGTTGTTGTTTTGCAAATCTTAAAGTTGATGTGTGTAGACATTTCTAGTTGTTGAGGGTGATAATATGATCTCGGATTTATGTTTAAAATCAAACGGGTAATCCTGGTATTACAAATCAACAGGTGCAGTAACCACAGCATAAGGTCCCCACCTAGTGGTGAATTATAAGAACTGATATACTACAGTGACATCTTTTTGAGACCACTCGGTTTGCATTTCAGGGCATACATTTCTTTTCATAGTTTTAATTATTTATAGGTTTTATAAATATTTGCTCAATCTTTAGCAAATCTTGACCTATAGCTTGTATCGTAGCTCCCACCAAATTATATAGTTAGCAAAGGTCACAAAAACAAGTGAGTTAACTATCGCCATTACTGTGTATTTGTGTGAAACACTGTAAGAACAACATCACCTGAAGGTAAGCAGTTAATATTCCCCGTTTGTATTCCTCCTGCTTTTATTGTCAACTTTAATTGTGGATTTAACATTACGTTCTATTTCTTAAAAACTTGACAGGCTTCTTTATTAAAACATTAGCCCTTGATAACCGCATTTCTAAACTATAACTACATCTGACAGCAAGATTTCACAGGAGAAACCACATGTAATCTGCAGTGCAATTCTGATGGAGTTACATATAACTTTCAATAACCATATTTATTTATTTTATTGAGAGTTTTAATACTTTGGAGAGAAATTAAGGTATTTAACAACTGCTTGTTTGTTGGACCACTTTAATATTGTTAACCAAATGCATTTAATGTTATGACAATGTAGCTTACTACAGTGAGCTCTAGGACAAATAAAGACAATTCAGGTGTTTAGAAAGAGAACTTTATTGTGTTTGATTTGCAAAACCACAAACCAGAGGAACGGAGAAACCATTATAATGCACGCGCGCTCCTTTATATCGTTGTTGTCTTGAGCCTGTTGTTCCGAAGGCTTCTTTGCTTAACCTTGGCCGACTGAAAAACAAAACAAAACATCAAACAGTTCTTACAAAGGCCCTATTGTCTATTTTAGACTATAGTAAACTAAAGTTTGAAACTATAGTTTAAAAAAGAAGCTAAAGTGGGCCACGCTGCTTCCACCCACCATAACCCAGGCAGCAGGTCCCACTACCGGCCTCCCGTGTTTCCCTGAGGGTCCTCAGAGCACCGTGTAGCACCCTACCGGGTGCACGGGCCGGATTACCCGGAATGTTGCTCGGCGGCACATTTAGAGCTACAAACACGTAAAATTCCTCGCGATGTTGCGTTTACGTACGCAAACCGTGAGGAACTACAGCACAGACGGGCCCGAGTGAAGCTTCACGAAGCGGACTTCGTGAAATTGGCGTGGCTCCACTCGTACCGTCGGTATTGAACTCACCTTGGTCAAGTACAAACAGCAACACCTTGAGAACTGACAACACTGAGATGAGCCGCGAGAGCTTTATTAGAATGCAGATCGAATGTTTAGAACGCGACGTCACTGGCTGAGAATGTCATCATGAGGTGCGTTAAAGAGGGGGATACGCAAGAGGGGGCGCTGCGAGCGTAAGCAATAACGCTCATCAACAAAGTTAAGTTTAAGCAACATAACGGTCTTAATTATTTTCAGTCTGCGCCTCAATTGGATGCTAAGTGTTATTTACTTGCCCCAGTCGATTAGAGACATGTCAGCTGATAGGAAAAGGAAGAATTGTATGTTGAAAAAAGATGAAATGTCAGCTAATTCGGAAACGTCGGCTAGCTCTGCTGCTTGTAATGTCCTAATTGACAGCTGTCACGATTATTTTGGGTAGTCCAGGTGCTGGAATTTTAAATTGAATTCATTGATGAGAAGAACATTAGGAAAGAAGCGATTCGCATTGGTCAGAAATTACTGCCAGGAAACACCGATGGTCTTCCTGGTGTGATTGAGACGGTGCACCGCGTTGGTCCGAAGAGGATTCGCTCTACTGGCGGTATAATCATCCAGTTCTCCTTGCGTATGCATCGAGCAGCGGTTTGCAGCTGAATGTTCTTTTGTTCCCCTCCGTTTAGATCCAAAATAGTTAAAGTGGATGTAGCATTATTCTTTTCACAGTTCATTAGTCTTTGAGCTGCTGCTTTGAGATTTGTTTTTAAGTGACTTTTATTTTTGCTATATTATTCCAATTTTGTTAGGCTATGTCTTTATTTCATCACTTAATGCCAGGGGATGAAAGCACAATTTAAAACTGAAAGCCTTTTTTTAAATCGCCAAACAGTGTAAAACGTCAGGAGACTCTCAGCATCTTTAAGGATGTGCCTTTTTGGAAATCCCAATGATGAAATGACATTTTTTTGCTCCCATGCTACTTAACGTTCTGCAGGTGTTTGTACATTAAAAAATTCATTTACCAGGAAACTTCCTTTTGTGGACTTTGATACCCATGGACATCACATGTCATCTTGCAAAAATTCAGAACTTTGTTATATTTATAGGTACACTTGAAAGGCTGAAAACAATTCTCTTTTTAGATAGTATAGAAGAGAAAATTATTTATTGGTTAGCTAAATTTCCCAGATGCACATATACTCTTGGCTGGTGATTCTAATATCACATTAGATAACAGTTGATAGATGGCCTCCTGCATTCCTGTAATAATATAAACTTAAAGCTAAAAATGTTTTACATATCACATTACATATGTCATATTGGTCAAATTCAGAACTTTAATTTTAATAATAAACGTTTTTGCAAACATCACCCATAAATTGAGGCTATTGCTTTTGGTTTTGATGCAACAGCCTTCTGGAAAAGAGCTTTTGTTCTTACAACTAAAGCATATTTTACCTATGGGAGAGTCACTGCATGGGTGAAAATTGTGGTAATAGTTGATCATTTAATCTGTTTTTTTTGTTTTGTTTATACAACATTTATATTTTAGGAGAGACTGCACCAAAAACCGTTGTAAATTCCTTTGGGGGTATGGGGAAATTATAATTTGTTAAGAACCCCTCATATATGTAAAGAAGACCACCTGAATTAAATAATTGGTTTACCAAGACGTTATTTCGAAACCAGTTATCAAAAAAAGAGAAAAGATTTTGGTTCATATGAAATGCCCTTGTTATTTAAAATAAAGTAACAGTGTGGTGAAAAATTGTGTGTAAATCAAATTCCATGCTATAAAAAGCTTGACGGTGAAATGACGAAAGTTTCACAGGTATTGTGTTAATATCAAGATTACAAGTAAGAAAAAAATTATGCCACCCAAACTAGATAAAATACGAAGGAGAATCATATTCCAAATAGAGGTTGGGTATTTAAAAAGGTGTCTTATCCAGTTGATTTTAAATGTGTTGTATAGAGAAGTCCAGAAAATTTTTCTATTAAAAAGCATTCCCAGGGCTGAATGTGTTGTACTGTCTCATTATGAAAAACTGACTTTAGTTAAAGTTTTTTTCTCTCACATAAAATATTTTCTAAATTATGGCTCATTTATATTATGCTTAACACTTTAACCGTCACCATTTTTATTTTATTTATTTTTAAGTCTAAACCTTATCTAATTTAAATGCATTTATCATGTATAATTTACAAGTGTGAATGGAAAAAATGGGGTAAGAGTTACCGGGTTGAAGAAATGGTTAATAGATTCAACATAGTACTGTTTTTCTGTTTTACCAGTTTGAAATCTTCATGTGGTATGAGGTTGTTATTGATTGAATAAATAAATAGACAAAAGTGCTGTGGTTTAGTTATATTGATGTTATTGGGATTGTTTGTGATGTTACCTAAAAGTGGCATGTACGAGACATCCTCTGCTGATCTGTGGATACTAATTAGTATGATGACTTGATTTGGCATGTTAATATGAGTATACTTTTATTAATTTCTTTATTATTTTTAGGGTGACAATTTTACTAAATCATTTTAGTTAATTCTGGATAACCTGTAAAATGCTTGGTTGCACACAATAAATTTGTGTTGGGAAAACATGAAGGAATTAAAAAAACTATTAGTTTTTGCAAATTGAAATTGATTTAACATAAAACAATTAAGTTGTTCTCCAAAGCCTCAAGAATTTGTGTGGTTTTAGTTCAGTTAAAATAAGTTGATTGTACAAACATCAAATGTAATTTTTGAGTTGATTTCTAAACGACTTATTTATAAATGTGGCGCAAAAAACAAGGGAGTTTATTTAAGTAAACATATTTGACTTAGATATTGACTTAAATGAACCACTTTAAATCATTGTGCCATAATCATTAATAGCTAAATTAAAATTTATTCTGGTGTATGGTCACTTGTACACTGTAAAACCCAAAAAGTTAAGGTAACTCAAACCATTTGAGGAAACAGATTGCAACAAACCATTTAAGTTCAAAAACTAATCCTAATGAGTACTGTGAACTTAATTCATTTGAGTAAAGAAAGCAATTTGAGCTCAGTAAAACCCAATAAATGAAGAGAACTCAAACCAACTGAGTACTGTAAAACCTAATAAGTTAAGGCAACTCAAACCGTTTGAGGAAACCGATTTCTACAAACCATTTGAGTTAAACTAATCTAAATGAGTACTGTGAACTTACTTCATTTAAGTTAAAGTGATGAAGTATTTAAATAACTCATTACGTTCAACACTGAGTTCAAAACTCTTTTCAAATAAGTAGAATTAACTTTCTGTAAATTTTGAATTAACTACACTCATTTCATTTAATTAAGTTGACTGTTGGGTTTTACTGTGGTTTCTATGCAAAGTTTTCTTTACTTAACATTTTAATAGTTTTTGGCATAATTTTGACTGATTCAATGTATTTTTGGCTATTGGCAAAAATGTACCTGTGCAACTTAAGACTTGTTTTGTAGTCAGGAATAAAAAGTTATGCTGCTGACTAACCCAAAATCTTATTAATTCAAACTAACACCTAAAGCTAAATATAAATCTTGTCTCTTGTTTTCAGTTTCAATTAAGAGACTGCAAATTCAATCTGTAAATTTCAGTCTTTGTGGTTTTGATATTAGTTTTAATGTTCTGCCATTTGTTTGTCACTTTACTAGTAATATAACTACACTGTAAAAAAAACTTTATTAACACTTTCCATATTTTGTGATTCACAAGTGTTTTCCGTTTATTTACAGAATTGCATTTTGGGATCTTGATCTTTGCTGTCGATTTGAAAATTACAATTTAACAAAGTGACTTGTAACGACATTTTAGTAGTTTGATATAATATTTAAGAAATAATATATAGAGAAATAAGTTTGTAGAATAGCAGAAAATGTACTAGCGGTTTATTACAAGGTTTTTGTACCATAAAATTTAACACCAACCCAGACAATATATCACTTTAAACTATTAAAAATGTCAGTAAAAGTCACTTATTTGAACTTTTCACAGTTAAAAGCTTTTGAAGGAAAGATCAAGATCCCATAATGCAACTCAAAATTCAATTCAATTCAATTCATCTTTATTTGTATAGCGCTTTTACAATGTAGATTGTGTCAAAGCAGCTTCACATGCATTATAAAAAATTGAAACAGTGTCAGTCCAGTTTTCAGTGTTGAAGTTCAGTTTAGTTCATTTCAGCGTGGTTTAATAATCACTGCTGAGAGTCCAAACACTGAAGATTAATCCATCGATGCGCAGCCCTACAAGTCCCAAACCATGCAAGCCAGAGGCGACAGCGGCGAGGAAAAAACTTCAACAATTGGCGAAAGTGAAGACTTAAAAAACCTCGGGAGAAACCAGGCTCAGTTGGGCACGACCATTTCTCCTATGGCCAGACGTCTTGTGCAGAGCTGCAGTCTATGGCGCCGGGGCTGGAGAACGCTGGACATCCATCATGGAGAGACCACAGGTGGGTCACCGGCTGGTCAACAGGCTGGCCCTTCGGGAACAATGCGAGGGCTCGTCTGTCACAGGGATCGTCTTACAGGAATCTGTCTCATGCTCTCCACTCCTCCATGACCACCACAGCAGCTGCTCAGGATACGACATGGTCCAGGATTATGGAAACCTCGGGAATAATAAAAAACAGACTAACATGAGTGCAGATGCCATTTAAATTATAATGTCTTTTGGGAAGTGTTCCCGGCTCCGGTTGCCCTAAATAATGCAGACTAACAATCCTTTAGAGGATTTGGATTCCAAAGCATTTGTGTTTTATGTGTATACTAATGTAAAGAGATGTGTCTTTAATCTAGTTTTAAACTGACAGAGTGTGTCTGCTTCCCGAACTGTGCTAGGAAGGCTGTTCCAGAGTTTAGGTGCCAGATAAGAGAAAGATCTACCACCTACAGTTGATTTTGATATTTTGGGAATAATTAATTGTCCAGAATTAATTGAGCGTAGCGGACGTGATGGGCTATAATAAATCAGGAGCTCCTGCAAATACTGGGGAGCCAAGCCGTTCAGGGCTTTGTAGGTAGTCAGTAAGATTTTAAAATTTATACGATATTTAATAGGGAGCCAATGCAATGCTGAAAGAACTGGAGTAATATGATCATATTTCTTTGTTCTAGAGAGCACTCTAGCAGCTGCATTTTGAACTAGCTGAAGTTTGTTAATCAGGCCAACAGGGCAGCCGCCTAGTAATGCATTACAGTAATATAATCGAGACGTCATGAAAGCATGAATGAGCTTTTCCGCATCAGACATTGATAGCATGTGTCGAAGTTTGGCAATATTTTTAAGATGAAAAAAAGCAGTTTTACAGATGCTTGAAATCTGGCCTTCAAATGACAGGCTGCTATCAAAAATCACCCCCACATTTTTGACTGAAGATGAGGACTGAACTAAGAATCCATCAAGGGTTAGACAGTGTTCTAAGTTTTTGCGTGTGAGATTTTTGGGACCAATAAGCAAGACCTCAGTTTTATCTGAATTTAGTAATAAGAAGTTATTAGTCATCCAATTTTTAATATCAGCTATACAATCTGTTAATTTAGTGAATTCAAACAAATTACCAGGTTGAGAGGAGATATAAAGTTGTGTATCATCAGCATAACAGTGGAAGCTAACTCCATGTTTTTTAATGATATCACCTAGCGGTAGCATATATAGTGTGAAAAGTAAGGGTCTAAGAACTGAGCCTTGTGGTACCCCACAGTGTACTTTTGATCTGTATGATGTCTCTTCATTAACTGATACAAATTGATAACGTTCAGATAGATAAGACCTGAACCAGGCCAATGCAGTTCCTGTAATACCAACATAATTTTCAAGCCTATCAAGGAGAATATTATGATCAATTGTATCAAATGCAGCACTGAGGTCCAATAGCACTAAGAGAGAAATGCAACCACGGTCGGACGACAGAAGGAGGTCATTTGTGACTCTTGGGAGTGCGGTTTCTGTGCTATGAAATGCTCTTTGATAGAAAAGGCAAGTTTGAAATTGGTCTATAATTTGCTAGTTCTTTAGGATCATAAAAGCATAAATAAATGGGGAAAAATAAAACATGACAAAATTATAACACAAGATACAGAAAAACTGCTTTTTTTACAGCATAGTTGACATGCTCAACTATCTTCTCACCTGCTTAACATAGACAAAGCTGGATGCATGCAACAACCATATAAATATATTTCATATATTTATATAATTCATTTTATATATAAATATAATTCATTTTAATAAATTGCAAATGTAGTAGTATTGTAGAAATGTCGATCCATAGATTTCAGGACCTTCAATAAAAGGTCCAGCTGTTGTATCATTAGAAACATGCTAGAAAAATTCACTTCTACTCAACTGTCATGTACAATGATAATACAGCAAACTATAAATTAGGCAAAACAGCAATTGATTCTGCAAATAATAAGTCAAAAATACATATTTTTAGCGAGCACTGGACTCTTTAGGATGGTCATTGTTCTAAATTTGGACGTTTGGATCATTCTGGGTACTTATAGGGCAGAAATGAGAGGCGGGATTGTCGCAAACGATCACACACACTCATTTTACACTAATTAGAGTAATCAGTGGCACCGATTTGTTCTCAGTCTCTGTTGACAGACATCTGGGCGGATCGCACCGGCCCTGTTTAGTAAAGGTAGTTTATTTTCACCATGGGTCATCTGTCAACAGCTAGTCTATGTCTGGTGGCCCCGGGTTGCCCGAAATAGCAATAATTAGGATTGGGAGGGAAAAGAGGAAAAGCGAAAACGTGTCAGACTGCTGGTAGACCATCCACAGAGGCCACTTTACATCTGTGTGTGTGTTTGTGTGTTTCCTCTGTTAATACTACGACCATCCCTACGTGGACGAGCATCCAGTGTTTTGAAACTGAAATTGTGCGAGACAAGATGATCTGAAGAGGCCACACACAGAGTCTCCAAATGACCCAATGCTTAGAAACGTGTGTGAATGTCAGCGCTTTCCAGAAAATCACTGTAGTGAAGCTAAAGCTTTTTAGGTGATATTAGAAATTATTTCATTTTTGCATCACATTTTGTTGTCCAGATGTTATTATAAATTAAGTTTATTATTGTTATAATTAATAATAATAATATTTTCAGTTAGTTTGTTATTTATTTTACATTGAAAACATTGCAAGGAAATCTTTAAGTGTTTCAAGTTAATTATATGGATAAAAATATGGGTGAAATAATGCTTGATTGTCTTTCGGGGTAGCATATATTTATGTATATCAATAAAATGACACTCATTCTGATCAGTAAATATTAAAATTAATAAATGAGTAAAGATTTTACAAAGTTATTTTAATCATGTTTTAAATGATTCAGTTAATAAAACAGTGGTTGAAATATTGTGTCAAAATATAAAGATGTGTTTTAATATCTGCTCACACTTTTGTCTCTAAATATGGTGTTTTAATGTCACCGAATGATGCTTGCTCCAAGTTTGCCGACTTCAATAATTTAATATACACTATTATTACACTTAATTGAATTTTAGTGAGCGTCTTCTGTAAAAGCTCATGGTTAAAAAGGAATAAAAGTTTTAGCTTTTTTAAAAATTACAATGCAACTGGATGCAATACAAGTTTGAAAAAGCTTGGATGAAAGCTTTTATTATTATTATTATTATTCTCGTTATTATTATTATTATTATTATTATTATTATTATTATTATTATTATT
>CAIGQQ010037820.1:2217915-2317260 GCA_903798035.1 Danio albolineatus | reverse complement strand
TATTATTATTATTATTATTATTATTATTATTATTATTATTATTATTACTACTACTACTACTACTACTTGAAACACCCTTTTCATTTTTGCACCACATTATATTTATATTATATTCACTGTAAAAATGCTGGGTTCCACACAATCGACTTGTGTTGGGACAACATGAAGGAATTACGTTAACTTACTAGTTTTTGCAAATTTAAGTGGATTGAACAAAACAATTAAATTGTCCCCCAAAAAACCCTCAAGAATTGTGTTGTTTCAACTCAGTTTAAATAAGTTGATTGAAAAAACAGCAAACGTCATTTTTTGAGTGTTACATATATTAAAGTTTTTCTAAAAACACTATAATATAATCTAACTGTTAAATGTAAATGTATCACTTCTTGATAAATCTCAAATCAATATTCATTTTTATATTGTGTATTGTCATTTAAAAATGGTTAATTGGATTTACAAATGTTTTAAGGTAAGTGGTTGCAAACTATTTATATGGGCTGAATTCAAACAAATTTTATACTACTAAATTGAATTTGTTTAAATTCAGCCCGTATAAATTGTTTGCAACCACTTACCTTAATAGTATTTGGTAAATCCAATGAATTAGTTTTTTCAGTGTACTATAATAAACAATAGTAATAAATAAAAATTTCAGACGGCGGTTTTTTCAAGGGAGTTTTTGTATCTGTACTATTCATATTGATATATTTCACATTTTGTTCAAATTAGGAACATGCCAGGAACACAAAAGCTTTTAATTACATAATAAGTTACTTCAGGTTCCCAGCAGATATTGTTGATATTGATTGAGAACATTTTAAAAACAAGCGAAATGATTCTTTAATCATGTCCTATAATCTTTCTGGCGGTGGGTGAAGTCATGCTGGACAAAAACACTCCCTTTATCCACCATCTCTCTGTCATCCTATATAAACCCACCCCAGCTTCAGGTCTACAAATACCCCAAAACACACATGCCCTTCACAGAGAGAACACAAGAGGACAAAGAGCAAGACTAACAACTTCTGCAAGAACCTTCAGAAGGACAGACTATCTCAAGAACAAGGTAAATCATTTCACAAGGAAACTGCTAATAAATTTCACAATAAATTAAGAAATTAAGCATAACATTTTAAGTTAAGTTTTCATGTAAAATGTAGCCCAGTAATGTTTTCTTATATACACTTGTTTTTCATGCTTATTCAAATTACTTATTTGAAATATACTGAAATAACACAATTATTTAGATTTTTTGGGATGAACTTAACTCTTATGTTCCATCCACTTAAATTTTTTAATCTTAATTTGTGTATTGAAATAAAATGGAATTGACAACATGAATGAATTGTGTGGAACCCGGAATTTTTTACACTGTATACAATATGTAATAAATTCTACAATTTGTCAAAATAATTACTCAGAGTTTTGAAATGCAAAATCAGAGTGCAAACAAACTCAAAGTTTAAGTTATCTCAAGGTTTAATATTCAATTATTTTAAACTAATATCATTTTTCTACCCTCAGATGACGTGCTCCAGGTGTTTTCTGCTTATTCTGGTTGTCTACTTCCTGATGGACGAGCTTTGCGCTTTCCTCTTACCGGACAGACTGCGAGTGAAAAGGGTAAATATCAGAGAATTAATGGTTTTTATTATAGCACTGCATTGATAACTTTGAAGTTTAATATATATATTGAAATAAATGCATGTAATTTCCTGCAGAGCAGTCATATGTCGGATCAGGATCTGTCACCACACATTTATGAGCTCTCGGATCTGACTGAACTGTTCCCTGGAAATGAAGGGGAAATGACTAGGGATTGGGATCCCAATCCGGCCAAGTCTCCAGCTTTCTTTTCCCCCATGGAACAAATCAACATGCAGCAAGCAAACAACAACCGCCGCAAAAACAAGGACAACAGGTAAGAATAGTTACAGCTCTTTGTTGTCTATTGAAATGAGAGATTTCGGTGAAACTTGAAGTAAAATGTAATTAGCTGCACAGCATATTTTGAACTTGTTTAAAGGGAATATTTATTGGAATAATTAAAATATACTGTACAAAGAGGGAGGAATCGTATGTAACAAAATGCTTTTGAACAATTTAGTGCATAAGCCTCTAAGTGCCATCTGAATTGTTATTCTAAAATTAGCATTTTTCTCCTTGTGTAGGTTCTGTAATCTCACTTTTATTTTCACTTTTCTTTGCCTTTAAAAAGAAATAACTGAACATAAACATAGCAGGGTGAGAAAAATGCTCATTTAATTAGTACATTTCAAATGCACTTAGAGGGATTCTCAACTCCGTTTATTTACATTATTTATTTTTCATTGTATTTTTTAAAAATGTTTTTTTAGGGTTTCATCTTATTTTAGGGTTCACAGAAATGTCCATAAGATTAACGAGTAATGCCTTTGTGTATATAAATAAAACTGAATCGTATGGACCTCCTCGTTTTTGATAGATAGCAGCTCATCTGTTTTCAAATTCACCCATAAATCCTACATTTTTACCCCAACAGGAGGAGGATCACCGTTCCTCTGGACCGCATTGGCAGTTCTCACTTATCTACTCGAAGCAGAAAGGTATTTTTCTGACAGAGAAAATCATATACACTTATTGGGCATTCTGTGAAATGATGTATTTTTCAAGTATTTCCCAAATGCTGTTTCAGTACAAGGAATGAAATTAAATTCAGTATTTCCTACTGTATCTTTTTTTCTTCTGGAGAAAGCCTTATTTCTCTTAGTAAGGCTGCAATGAAAACAGTTTTTACACCTTTTAAAGTGCTATTTAAGGCCAGTATTATTAGCTGACTTAAGAAAGTGATAAGATAGGGGTTAACTGGGGAAGTTACATTAATTATATGTTTATATATATATAATTAATCTAACTTTCCTAGTTAAATCACACATGAAACTGAATTTTAGTATCTTGTAAAATATTACGTAGTCATCACGGGTGCAAAAGAAAATAGTTATTTAAAACAAATGTTAATAAACCATGTTGAAAAAGCAAACAGCACTTGGGAAATAATTTTTAAAAAATTAATTTCACCAATAATAGTCTTGAATGGCTCATTTAAACTATTCAGACTGCATATACTAATTTATGTATATATATATTTACATTTTTTTCCCCCCTTAGGAGGAGCCTGAAGATTTTAAGGAGTACGACGCAAAGTGATCAAGCTGATATATTACATACTGTTGTAAAGGACTATGTTTATGTTGTGTAGCTTTGGTCCTCTTTCACTCCATTTTCTGTTTTAACTAAGTCATTGCATCTCAGGTTTATGAACTGTGACTTATTTATTTGTATTTATGTTTTGCAAATACTTGCTTCTCGACTCACTCTAGTGGGGTGCGAACTGACAGACACTACTGGTGTTGCTGCAGAAATAAATAAAACATACATGAATCAACCAACCAGGTGCTGACTAATGTTCTTTCAGATCCTTTTAGTAAAAACGGCATATTAAGAAAATGAGACACTCAAAGCCCAATAAAGAAAAGATTTATTTCTCCAGGTAGTTCAAGAAAACAATATCAGATGCAAAAAAATATACCATTTGCTTTGCTCTTCTCTTCAACTTTCACATATGTACACTTCTCAAAATCTGTGATATTTACAGAGTGAAACACGAAACAAGAGAGATCAGTGGATTTCCGTTCCCCCTTGCTTCACAAATAAAGCACAAAGAAAAGGAAAAATCCAAAACAATAGTCTCCAAACTAAGTCAAATGAAAGAGCTTGTAGCATAAATGAACCAGTTCTCAGTTTCAAACACGTCTTGAAAAGCAATAATTCCAACCGTTCCGTTCGAGGAGAGTTTAACCTTCGCATATTCAGCCGAAATCTTCCAAACAAACAGTTAAAGCAAAAGAAAATTAAATAAAACACTATGTTGTGCAAGTAATTAACAGTTCTGATAGCTTCTTCGACAAAGTACATGGGTTAACATACTGTACATCACCAGTAGAATTAGAAAGAATTAACGTTTGCTAATGATTGCAACAGAAAAGATTCCCTGCTTAAGTCACTCTTATATATTTGATCATCTAATATACGTTAACTGACTCCTCCAGCCCATTTTGGGGGTGATTAACAAATTTGATGAGGAAACGGCATTCAGATTAACACACAACCTCTATTAGTCTTTATTGCATTGACCTCAATGAAACAAAAACGCTCAACTGGACAGTTTGCTAAGAAATGATGCATTTCCAATAAGAGTGGTGTCAACAATCTGTCATAGCAGCTCTTTGGAGAAATCAGGACATTGTGTGTACTTTCTAATAAACAAATATTTCTTTTTTAAATAACCAACATAACCGATATAGCATTCATCCGTGCCCTCATTAACCTCTATTAAAGGAAAATAGTGCCACAAATATGCAAGCTAAATATTTAAAACAAATTTGAGCCAAACTGCATTCGCCCTGCTCCCGGTCAATTACCAAAATAAAGGTATAAGAGATTCACTTTAAACCATATTTCTCAGTAAATTCTATCTATAATGAAGAGCTTTGACTAGGGGTCGACTAGTCTGCAAAACTAAAACAGAAATGGACAAACATAATAAAGGATTGTTGTTTAAAAAGGAAAAAAAAAAGGTATCAGATGGGAAAACCGGAGAACTGGGAACATTCAGATCTTTGAGGGATTGAAGACCCTCACCTAAGTGTCTTTTTTATGACTTGAGCGTCGAGAGTCTCTGCATTTGTGGCAATTAAATATGTCGGGCACGTTTGACTTTTTGATTTTGGCGCAAGAGAGGTGCACCCAAATGTTGCACTGACTACATTCAATCATGGGCCGTCCTGCAAAGGGTTTTCCACAGTAACAGGTGATCAAGTCCCACGAATCATCCCCTGTAAAGAAAAGGAAAACCAAATCAGATTAAAAATATAGAATATTTGTAAAACTATTAATGAACTTGTTTTTATAAGTTAACTTTGAGAGCTTAAACGATCATATGTGGATTTAAAGTAATTAATGATATAAAATAATAAAATAATAATAATAAAAACAACAATAACCTATAAATCTATTTTTTTATTTCATAAAAAGGGTCTGGAAATAAATACAATACAGTAAAATGATGACCATTGAAATACATCATGTAATGGTGTTTATGTGATATTAAATTAAAAAAAAAAAACTATACTAAATAGGATTCAGAAAATAAAATGTATAATTTAGGGATTTGGAACCACTGGTGAAAAGTATTATTGTTTTAAAATAACAACTGACTGATGATGTTACAATTAAAACTCATGCTCTTTAAAACAAACAAACAAACAAACAAGACATAGGGGTCTAAAGATATTTCACAAATTTATATAAAAACCCTCTAAACAAAACACTGTAATGCTTCAATGTTAATTTGTATTTATTTTTATTTATGAGTAGAGCTGTGCAATAAGGACAAAATAATCATATTGCGATTTTTTTTTTGAGCGAATATTGTGACTGCGATTTTATTTGCGATTTTGGAAACTATGTTTGCTTTTTCAGACAAACTACATACATACATTCTAAATGTATTCAGTGCACAAGAAGTGCATAAAACATTTCACAATGAAATAACATAGTATAAAATTTAATAAATAAAACTGTAGTAAAATTGTCTTTAAAACAGACAAAATAAAATAAATTAAGATTAACTAACCTCAACTCTAGTTAAACACATACTGTACACAGTAGTAGTAACTGCTTAATAAACAAAACTGTTATAAATTGTCTTAAAAACAGACAACATGAAAAAAATAAAGATGAACTAACGCAAATCAAATCCACCTATTCGATTCTCCCACTCAACTGTGAGCTCTGATTGGTTAAGATCTTTCTCCCGCTCAGCTTAGCTGTAATTGCGGTTTGCTGCGTCAGCTCTGATTGGTTAACATATTAAAAAAAATGCGCACAAGAGCGTATTCTGAATAAAAATCTAAATAAATTATTAGATAAAATTGTAGTCTTTGCGATTTAGAAATTGCATGTGCTTAAATCACGATTTTCTTTGCGATTGCGATTAATTGCACAGCTCTATTTATGAGTCTCTAACTGTGCGTTCACACCGAACGCAGCGAGAGTGTCGAAGTAGCCAGCAGTCATTCATTTTCAATGGCAGCCAGCGGCGACGAGCAGCTTTGCTGGTCTGGCCATCAACTTTATGGTAATGAGCTATGATGAGGTTCAGCAGCAAGCAATCAGAATAAAGAAGTCAGACTTGATATTCTAGAGTTAAATGAATTTGATAAAGTGTACAACAACTTCACGCTAGAAAGCATGTTTAAGAGTAGAAATGTAACTGATTTGCTGACATGCTGCAACGTTTAAATACGAGATCGATGAAGCGAATTTTGATGCTCTTGCCACCAGAGCGTTGAAGGTAGACAGTGTTGTCGTCAGAGTGGCCGGAGAGAACTTTGATGCTCTCGCCTTCTTCAGTAGAACAGTAAGTGTTCTATAGTCCCCTCAAGCATTAGTCCACAAATAATCACTCACCTGACTCCACCATGATATCTTCATCCGCTATCCAGGTCTCTCCTTCACTGGAGCTCATGTCTGCCTCTCTGGTGGCCTCTTCTTCCTCCTCCTCCTCATTCTTCTCCTCCTTCACCTGTGCCTGTAGTCTGTGCTCTGAGCGCTCCTCTCCGTGACCCAAACCGTTCTCAGAGTCCGACTCGCTGTGGGCCGAGCTCTTAAGCTTCTTATAGGCTTTGGACTGTTTGGAGTTTTTACTGTGCTTGATTCTGGCACGCTTCTCGCCGCCGCTGCTACTGCTGTCACCTGCGCCCGAACCCAGGGAAAGTCGCTTCAGCTTCTTGTCCTTTTTGCGCTCGGCTTTGCTAGCCACCTGGCCCTCATAAAAAGAGTCTTTCAAGCACATATTGTCCGCTAAAGCGTCGTCAGGTGACAGTCGCCTCATGCTCTTGCTGCTCTTATTGGCGCGGGCCTTGTGGACGAAGGTGTGGATGGTGTGCAGGTCTGACGTGCCGTGATTCCAGTTGGGAGACACGTTTGAACTCGTTCCACCTAAAACACTGCCTTCACCTGAAGCACCAGAGCCGTTCGGAGAACTGGAGGATGCTGGAGACCATGGCCTTTCCTGTGGACAGAGAGAGGGGCATGGTTATGATGGCAAAAAAGACATCTTCACATCCACAGTTGAAGAAGAGAAAAGTGTACAAAGGCACCAGGAATTAAACCGCTAATGTCTAATCTTGGTTCTGGAGTCATCTAAAGTCCTTATGATACTACAGGTTTAATCTCAGATTCCAGTCTTAAAAATTAAATTAGCTGCATAATGTGGAAAAAATGTGCCAAATTTTAGATAAATAAATCTAAATATTTTAAACCTCTTCAATGGATCAAACGGCTTGGTTTTGATTACTACATACAGAGTCAAGCACATGTGAAGCTTGTGGTTTTTTTTCAACATCTGTCTTCTCAAGGACACTTTTCGTATTACAGGGTTTCTAAGCAGAAGTCGTCCGCTTTGATAAACCTACAGTATAGTGCAGTGAATGGGAGAGTACGTAGGGCTGAGCGATATGGCAAAAATGTAATCTCGATAATTGTTTTCCATATTGAACGATGATGAAAATAATAATAACTCCTTACATTTATATAGGGCTTTTTTACATTTATATAGCACTATATCAACACACTTTTAGATTCCCATTGTTGCACATTTCTGCTGTGTGATTGGCTCTTAAATCAACGAGTTAAAAGCCCAGAGCTTATCATTAGCGATGCTGCAGTCCAAAAATGCGAATTAACTTTATGCACAAAACTGGATTAATCGCAAAAAAAGATGTGCAAATAAAGCGGAGCTACCATCCAACGAGTCAAAGAGAACAAAATCTTTACTTCCAGTGAACAGTGAAAACAGAATTTGCTGTGGTAGGAGAAGCTGCGTGAATCTTTTCTTCGTTCAATAAATGACTTGTGCCTCAGAAGGCATGCACTGCAGTGACATGCAGTGAGCGCACGGTCGCATTTGAAAAACTGAAACGGTTAAGGCATTTTAGAATGACCAAAACAACATTTCAGATGTTTTACGATGTGCTCAGCCTGCTGGTTTATCCATTCACACACATTTGTATCATCACATGATCTCTTTTTACAAAAATTACATGACTTTTTTTAATGCACATACTGGAATTTGTTTGGTAAAAGTGTTTCGATTGTAGTTTAAGATTTTTAACGTTAATTTGTGATGAAAATGAAAAAGAGTCTGTAAAACTGTGTAAAATGCAATTAAAACAAAAAAAATGCTACAAAACATTGTGCGTCTTTATAGATTGTCAGGTTTGCCATCTACTTTTCTGACAAGTCCTATAACGTAATCATGTTCTGTGCACTATGACGCCACAGAAGGCCCGCTATTTGTCTATGTCAACCATAGCTGTTAGCAAACTCTGCCTTACGCTCGTCACAGTCTCTTTTTATTATTGCTATCTGTTGCTGCATTATTTCATTTTCACACCCACACGTTTAAAAATACATGTACAATAACACACTCTAGGTCGTAAAGTTACAATTGGACACAAAAAGTACACCGATGCAAATGTTTTGAAGCTACTTTTTTGTTTACATCCATTTACAGCAGCAGATTGCAATAAAGAAAGACAAGTGACAAGTGTAAGATATTGCATTCCCATTCCAGTGGCCCTCTATTCACTTTCAAGTGCCCCTCTGCATAAGGCATTTTCTCTAATATCCACTATTATTGTCAATTATTATTTTGGACTGAAACTGTTAGAATTGTTATCACAGTCTTGCTGCATGTACAGTTCTTATAAACTCCAGAGCAGTGTAATTTTTAGAGTAGGGTTATAATTATTTACGTTTGTCTTTTTAGTAGTTTCATCAACAATACATTATCTGTTTGGTTTCACAATGCACTGTTTGTAATGTTGTGGGGAAACAGTTTTCATTTTTTGATGTTGTGGTTTATTGCACTTTTGAGCTATTTATCTACTTTATACTTATTACAAGCATAACCTTCAAACTGGGAGTGTAAGGATGGCATTGGTATTTCAAAATAATCAAAAGAATGACAGCACAGCATGTAAAATGACTAAGATATACTCAAATTAAGGAAGACAGTATCACTTATTTTACCCAGTTCCTACATTTAAAAATCCATTTGAAAATCGTTAAATTGAATAGTTTTATCTGTCAATTAAATGGACTATAAACTTTTCGATTAATTGAATTGCAGAAGAATCTAGCAAAAAGTCTAATGTAGTTGCATCATCCTTGCAAGTTCCAAAAAATAACAAGCATCCCACATAACATCCCGCAAGTAAACTTGAGAGAGTCAAGAGATGTGTTCTCTGTGTTTGGTTTGAAACCAGCAGAAGGCCATGTTTACACAAACACAGATATTTTATAAACAGTTCTCAGTTCTCATTAAACAATATAATATAGAACATAATATGATATAATAAATATTAAACAATAGGTGGTGATATAACACTAAGCCTACAAAAGGAGAAATCAGTGCACAATCTGATGTCAACTGGCCTGTTTCAACAGTTTCACTAGCCACATGACAACACTGTAGAACCATAGATTCTGAAAATCTTCACCCTGGCTGGAGTTTCCAAAACATTTTGATTTAGCCACCTGATACTTTGTGTGGACAGGGTGTAAGCCTGGCAAGCAGTCATTGCTTGGAGTTAGGCATAGGACGATAACCGTTTTCAAGGTATTTTTTATTTATATATTTTTTGTAGTTGTTTTTTAGGAGTAAATTGTAAAGACATCTGTGTTTTTGAAACAAATGAAGACAGCAGAAGTCAATGATTCACTTGAATTATTTAGCCTGACATGTTTACTGCCCAAAAATATTTTAAATGTTTCTCAAAATAAAATATATTGTATTTATGGGGTGAAAAGGTTTTTTTTTTTAGCCAGACATTTAAAAAATATATATTTTAGAGCAGTAATCAATTCAGTCAAACCGTAAAACTGTGAGATTTTTATCCAAGGTTATCATACCATCAGAATCTTATACCCATGCCTATTTGGAGTTCAAGTTTTTTTGTTTTTTTCCCATGTCCTTACAAAATAAAATGCATTAGATATTAATATGTATAGTTAGATTACCACTCTGATATGTTGGTTGTGCATAGGTTTATAACAGCTCTTCTGTCCAGTGCTGTTCATATTTACGATTGTTTATGTAGCACTGTGGTCCTGCGAGAGGCTACATTTCATTCCACTGTATGTCCACAAATATAGTGAAATGACAAAGCTCAAATTGATTTGCATGAGAAATGAGGGAGCAATGTAAAGTTACCAACTGTGCAGGATCTAGAGTTTATTTGTGGGCACATGTAAATGGCACAGGCAAAAACTTCTTTCTCACTCTTATGAGTGCATTATTTTTTATATATGACAACACAACAAAAAATAGTGTTTATTATTAATTTAGTAGGAAAGTTCAGCAGTATTTTTAAATAACAGATTTAACATATACCCGGCAATCAATTTCCAGCTTAAGTTATTATTATCATCATCAGCTAAATCCATTATCAATTGAGCTCTACATATCAGAAATTAACACAAGCTCCATGCCCTGAAATAGGTGCCAAAAGAAGCAGCCTCGAGTGAAATAAACATTGCAAGGTGTTCAAAACAACAACAACAATAATAACAAACACACCTACACGTGAAATAATGCGCCATTCTTACCTCTTTTGGAGAAGGGATGTAACCAGCATACGCAAGAACAAAACTGCAAAACTTGTTGAAGTCCTCCACTGTCCTCTTTCTTCTCTCTGATGGCTAAACATGAACAGCACATATTAGTATTTTGGACAAGCACTGCCATCTGTAGGAGGAAAATCTAATTTACTTGTTTGACTTACCAGAGTCTCTGCTTTGCACTTCAGTAATGAATCTATGCAACAAGAAAGATAAGCAAATACTGCAATTAATTCATGGCTAAACAATCAGTTTGACCAAAATCACACTTGGAGACAGTTCGTGCAGCTTTCAGTAGTACAAACCTAGTAAAAGTGAGTTTCGGCGGTAAGCTAATTCGCTAACTTTGCTGTTCCTCGCGACACCCTGTTGAGTGAGGCGTAAAATTCAAGTGCGCAGGACACCATTTTATATCCCAACAATCACACGGTTTGAGAGACGTTAACTGTGAGGAAAACTAAACAAATTTAGAGGCAAAGACACAGAGCTAAAGCTGTGGTAAAGAGGACGCAGCAGCATGTGACTTAAGCCCTATTCACGGCGTCGAAGCACCACAAGTCAACTTGACTGGATTAGGAACTCTTCTAAAAGCAGATATATCCGATTTATTATTTTAAAAACGACTCAATCGATGCGTGTTAACATTAGCGACACCGACGACAAGACATTTACCGCGGCAAAACAAAAGAGTTACAGTCAGGCGGCGAAATGCTACTATGCTAAGCAGCGACCTTTATTATAAGACAACATTACGTATTTAATGACACTGAACATATCACAGGAACAGCCTAATCATGTATTAATAAGACTATTTAACAGGCACTCGATTAAAGCGATTATTACGGCAACTAATTGAAAATAGAGCTGGTTTACTTAGCGAAGAGAAAATGCGCAACGCTGCGTAACTGCGGTTTTGTAAACGTGCCCATTAAATCATTCGGACAGAAAGCAGAGCTTGGATATCAGGAGGGATTTTATTTATCATTTATGAGTTACTGCTTAACGAAATGCTAAAAACAACTTGGGTAATTTCTCTCCATTGCACAAGGTAGCAACTCGGCTAATCCTTTTATGAAGCAGCTCGTCAGTGCAGAAAAATCTTCACTACCACTAACAAACATTACAAAGCGGTTGGGAATTAATTGGGTTCCTCAGAAAAAAAATCAGTCTGCTAAAGTAAGGAGTATGCAAAGTTACTGAAGCGTAAAGCTTCTAATGTTAAGTTAACAGGCTAGCTGACTCTGCTAAAACTGAACGTGATGGGTGTTGTCTATCTTAACACTGTTAAAGTTTAAATATTTGAAAATCTATGAGTTTCCTTACCTTGGTGCTCGGACATTATTTCAAGCATTGTCGCCTTAAACTCGATCCTCTTCAGTTGGATGACACCGAGCAGCGTCGATCTCTTCGCCTGGCTTGGGCGCAGCAAGCCCCGGCTGTCCAGCTACAGTCTATTTAGCTGGGCATCAGAGTGACTTAAACGACGATTTTACAGACGGATCCGATGGAATATCGCTGGATCTCGAGTCCCTGGAAAGATCAATTAACTTATTTTTGGCCAGCAAGCAGCGTTGCAAAAATAATCCAGCTGGCAGTTCAATTACCTAACGGACCACCAAGCGAAAAAGAACCAACGATAACACCAGGGATCCAACATGATTTTGCAGCGAATGGTGGTAATATAGACTGTATGTTGGCGCTGTTATCCCTTTCCGACGAAGGTGGTGAAACACCAAAGTAATTACGTCTGCGTGTCGCCTCCGGCGCGCCTCACTAAAGTCGACGATGTCAACTGACTCCAGAAACCCCTTGCGGTGAAATTGCCGCTGCGATGTGAAATTTGCTTTCTAAGAGTGCTTGGGACATGTAGTTCAAACAATGACCTCAACTGCTGAATACATCAACGAACAAACAACAATAACCATGATTCATTGCGCCAGCCGTAGGTTGCGTTCACGGGAAGTTGAGTTTATCTGTTCCTACTCTTTTGGCTTTTATTTTCTCCTAGCATACCACCCACAGGTTTAAATACATTTAACTGCATTTATAAATACCAAAATCATTCTATGCAGATCTTTGAACATTGTAGTCAGTAGACCGGGCTACCCCAGACTGGTCATTTAGGTTGCCAATGACGTTTTACGCGTTTTATCATTGAACGCAAGTCAATAGAATAAAAATAGACGAGTAGCTGTAGGACACGAAATTACTCGAAAGGGGGCGCTATGCGGCTCACACAATTCACAATATTTAGAAAATAACTAGTCAAAATGTAAAGAATCCTTCAAATGTAAAAAATGTTTTACGTCTATTTGACAGGGTGAATACAAAAAATGAAAATTGTTCACACAATATTAAGAGTCGCACCTATTTTGTTCAAGTCACTAAAATTAATGAATTAATTTAATCTAATCAAAATGTCTGACACTGTGCCCAAACCATAGACTGTAAAACAAAAGCTTGTTGAGACATTAGCCTCAGATGGTAAACACTACTTGTTTAGATTAATGGCTTTGATTTTTTCTAAAAATAGTATTTTGATAAATTTCCAAAGACAAAATATATAAGTAGAAATACACTACTAAACTACAACATAGGCTTAATTTCCTATTTTTGGATCATTATACAGTTACATTAGGACTGCACGATATTGGAAATATATAACATCAAAATATTTTTTATTCTGCGATATATATTGCCATAAACTATTTGAAAAGAATTTATCATTTGAGACTGATTGAGATGATTCTGTAGGGGAGTGCATAGAATATAATAAACAATCTACAGGCATAGATACATTCAAGAAAGGAAACGATACCAATTAAATCATTTATTTATTTATTTATTTAATAAAGCATTTTATTATTTTCCGAGGAGTCGAACTGTATTCAGGTATAAAGTAATTGAAGAATCAAATGTAAAATATTACTGCATAGTCTTCTTTTTATAAACAATTAAATAAATTAATTCATTGTTAATATGTCAATGGAATAGCGCTGTCATCTCACAGCAAGAAGGTCACTGGTTCGAGCTGTGGCTGGGCCAGTTGGCATTTCTGTGTGGAGTTTGCATGTTCTCCCTGTGTTGGTGTGGTTTTCGTCTGGGTGCTCTGGTTTCGACAAAGACAGTTGGAATGGGTAAGCTAAAAATTATCCGTAGTGTATGGATATTTCCCAATTATAGGTTGCTGATGGGAGGGCATCCACTGCGTAGAACATATGTTAGATAAGTTGGCGGTTCATTCCGCTGTGGAGACCCCTGATGAATAAAGGGACTAAGCCGAAAAGAAAATGAGTGATTGAATAATTTGTCAATGGTACAAACAGTAAAATTTCATAAGTTTGAATGCTTTTAAAAGCCTCAAAAAACACTTGAGAAATGATCAGTGATAATCCAGACTCAACATTGCGTATACACGCGACGTGACTATTGCGAAGGATTAATACGATCAATAGAAAAAGCTATGTCGATGCTGAAATGATGTATCGTGCAGCCCTAAATTACATAATACGTTCCACTACAATCCAACTGTTTCTGGGCCACTGAGCGCCCCCTGTAGGACAAGAAAACGATCACCAACAAAAATGCCAAAGACGCTCCATTAACTTTATTTCACTGACCAAACCCCTAACAACGAAATCAGCTCCTGCTTCAACGGCAGTTTCCACCTTCAATACATCATCATCATCATACAGTACTGTACTGTACTGCCTCGACACGGCTCTTGACCACACAGGCACCTCATTTTTTTTCTAAAAAGAAGAAATGTCCGAGAAGGACCCCAAATCATCTCAGGACCTTACTGTTGTGGTGAGTATTCGCTTTTCACCGTTGAACCTACATACTAGGTCGTGCACTTACACTCGACCAGTATTCGGTCACGCGCACTTTATTTGTCAATACAATTATAACGAAAGTGTGAAATGCTGTGATTAGCATGTTATTGCTCATTATCATTCATTTATCGGTCTTAACTTGATATCGAAGCATCGCTCCCGGGAGTTCCTAAAGCAAACGTGTTTTCTTTTCCTTATAACTCTATAATTGTATTAAATTAGGATGTAGATTAATTGATTAGGAGTACAGTTATAAAGCGAAGGTTTCTTCTTTATTTCAGTTGTTAGGTGTCTTGTGTGATTTCACGAGGTTTCCCTTGTTACTATGGTTTCGGTTCCTCGCGTGGGCGGAGTGCATGCCCTTAAACTGCTGTTTTTACTCGTATGTGGGCAGCCCACGCAAACACCCACACGACTCTAGATATGCCAGCTGAACGCCGAGTCCATTCACAATTTTTCTTGTATAAATGTTCGGATTTGATCTGATTGCTGGTTTGACTAGATTTCATTTTAATATTTGTCCCTTCTCTTCTATTCAGGTGCAAAGCTTGCTGCAGCAGATGCAGGACAAGTTCCAGACCATGTCAGATCAGATAATTGGGAGAAATATCCTTCTGCATGTGCACGATTATAATTTCTCACTAATTAAGACCAGCTGTGGACTAATTAAAGGAATAGTTCACACCAAAACGAAATTTAACTCAGCCTCAAGAAGATAATTTGAAGAAAGCTGAAAATCGTTAACTTCCCATATTATCATGGAAGTCAATGGTTACAGGTTTCCAGCTTTCCTCAAACCATCTTATTTTGTGTTTAACAGAAGAAAAGATATTGTAAAGGTTTGAAACATGATGGCAGAATTGGCTGAACTATCCCTTGATGAGGAACGCGCTAATCTATTGGAAGATTTATGGTTGTACCTGTAGTTTTCTTAATTGTAACACTTGATGAGATGAGTACGCGAATCGATGACCTGGAGAAGAACATCTCTGATCTCATGACTCAGGCAGGTGTGGAGGAGTTGGAGGAGGAGATAAAAGTCAGTGAAACCTCTGGAACAGCTTGAAGGCAAATGTGACCAACACCATCCTAGTAAGTGTAGGTGGTGCTGTTGCCATTCAGATGATGCCATTCTTTCAGGATCCTTACTATTTGGGGAACGCATGCATTCTATGCAATGCAGTAAAACATTTGAAATTACATGTGCTTGTGACACAGTTTGGAAAGTTGTTTTCATAGTTTTACGTGTGTTTAACTATGTAACTGAGAGATGTAAAAGCATGTTATTAGAGTGGACCATTCTTATTATTTCTAAATGAATATTAGTCTATCCTTTATAATTAGTTTCAGCTCAAAATATCACACAAATAATGTTTTATAACTATTTGAAACTGCCCCTTTTAGGCTTTGATCCTAAATATGCCATTTTGGTGACTGTCGCTTTAAATTCAAATGAGATTATACTTCCAGACCTCTTTTCAAAAGTGGGCAGAGCTACAAATGCCTATGTGTCAGCATAGTGGGAGATTCAAAAACAAGACTAACATCCTATGCCAATAGACCCTTTTCACATTTCCAGGTTTCTCAGTAGTGGAAGTCGTCTTAGTTGGGAAAACTTAGAGTGCAGTAAATGGGAGAATACAACAAATGCATTTTTTAAATTGCTCAAATAATAAAAGAAAAACTTCAAGATTATGCTATAAAGACTTTCTGGAAAAGGGAAAAATTGTGTGAGGCTGATGACGGCAGCCAGAGGAGAGAATAATGTCAGATTTACTGTCCTGTCCCATAGAAACGCCTCGCATAAGCGGTAATTCTTTTTTTGTAATTGATAAATGTTCATACTTTTTTTAAAAATCCAAATATTAAATTTTTTTTAAGTATGTAAGATGCTGATGACCGTTAAATGCCTCATAACAGTCCTGTGAAAAGAGTCCATAAGGGAGAGACCATCATCAGTGGGCGGGGCTTTCCCCCTTCGATGATATCTACTAAGAGAGAATGTCAGTTAAAGTGTTTCTGCAGTGTTTTCTGTTTTTATCAAGTGTGATTAAAAAAATGTTTTTGGTAGGGATGCTCCGATCGATCGGCCTAAGATCGGTATCGGCCGATAATCACATTTTATGACTCGATCGGTATTCGCTAACTTGGCCGATCTTACGAACCGATCACAATTAATTTAATTAAATCTAATGAATTGCATCAAACTACTCAAATTTGTTCATTTATATAAGTTTAAATTTTTTTTGTTTGTTTTGTTTTGTTTTTATTTTGTCCTGCTCAGGCTTGTATTGGACAATGTTTAAGTTAAATCAGACCTCTCCATTTTAGGAGATGAAATGTTTATTTTGTCCTTCACCGTTCACTGTACTACTGGACAATGTTTAAATAAACCTTGTGGGTTGCATCAGCCTGCTCAATTTTTTATTATTATTTTTGTCTCTAATTCAGTATCCTGATGTGCATAGTGTTATGCATTAACCCTATTGTAAAAGCATATTAAAATATTCACTGTATAATTAATACTTTGTGATTATTTAGTGCTCTGTTAAAACAATAGTTTTATTACATATAGTGTTCAAATGTAACAAAAATAAAACAAAGGCAACAACAATAGTATTACTTTATCTGAAAAAAAGTTAATAGTGATCAGAGAGCTTACATATCAGTTATATAAACTTGAAGCATCAGAATCGGCATTGGTATCGGCCGATCAGCATGACAATAAAATCGCTACTCGGTATCGGTGGCAAACATCCTGATCGGAGCATCCCTATAGTTTTTGGTTATATTCAGACTGTCTCCGCACATCTGTGTTTAAACACCTTATAAAAGTGATTTTTTTTTTTTTTTTACATAATAGGACCTCTTTAAAGCATTTTAAAAAACCCTTTACATGCATCTCCTACAAATCCTGTATAATTCACATATGGATTTTTTACTGAAGTGTTTCTTCATGACTTGTCTTGGAGTTTGGTTTAATATTTAGTCTCATTCCTGTTTCAGACTGCCAAGGAACACAGTGAGGACCTTCAACTGCAGTATCTGAATTTTTAAATGAAATGTGAATTAGTAATTTTTTAAATAACGACTTAAAATGGTGCTTGCTAATGTGTATTACATATTATACTACACACTGTAAGGTAAATAACTATATTACCAGAAGAATATACAAACATGAAACTTGCTTTTGTATTCATTTATTGTAATGACTGGGGGAAATCATGTGGTTCCTGCATGTTTTACTGATTATTAAAAAACCCATGAAATCCTTTGACTATTCTCAAGGTTTTTTCTGTCTTTCATTTTAAGGAAGTGGAGAATGTGTATTGAAAGCATGCTTTTATATGACCAACAGCTTAAAAGTTATTTTAATAAATGTAGTATTTTGAATAAGACTTGCATTTCACACACAAATTACTCAATGAGAGAATGCATTGCTGTTTTTAAATAGCATTTGGTGGAAAGTTTATGCAATCAGATGGCCTGGTTATGACAAATACCAGCAGGGGTTATCTGGGCCATGCTAATTCAGCATAACCTTAACCTTTTTAAAAGAATTTACAGTTTCCCAAACCATTCATTAATGATTAGATGTCCAAGAATGCCAATCATCCAAAACATTATCGTAGGACAATGATTATTATTGTAGGAAAAGACAAATCTGAACATCTGAAAATGTTTGTAAAGAAAAGCTCATTTAATTCTTTCATTTTATTGAAATGTTTATATTTATTTTTTAGAATAGCACATTGTAACCTCAGACTATCATATGTGTTTGTCACTGTCTAATTACATCATAGTTCCAGAAAATCTGAAGCTGTTAGCATCTACACACAAACACACACTGGGCAATTCATCAAAAAATTTTGAGATCTGCTGAACACAAAAAGATAACATATTTTTTTCCTATGAATGTCAATGGTTACTGGTTTTCAGCTTTCTTCAGAAAATCTTTTTTGTGTGTGTGTGTGTTCAATGGAATAAAGAAAAGTCATAAATGTTTATAACCACTTAATGGTGAGTACATTTTATGGGGTGAACTATCCATTTAATATTTAAGATTTCTGCACTGCTTCACTAATGGAACAACAGAAAAACTCTGGATCTGGCAATGTGATTAGAATTATGCTTGCTGACAACAGTGATAGCTGTACACTACTTTTTTTCTGCAGCCTATTATTCACACAGATTTGGTTTATAATATGCCTACACCATATTCAAGTAAGTTTACAAGCTAGTGAACATTTAATCCTAAAAGCAACAGTCAGCCTAGCCCTAGTTTAGCTGTAGCTATTAGCCCGTATGGTCATAAAGATTCAAGTTAGCTTGTGGTTATTAGCTCACAGACTCCCTCGCAACAGTGGCACCCCAAGAAAATTTGCTTAGGGGTGACCAGAAGAGGCCATACCAAATTTTGGGGTTGCACATAAAAAAAATAATGAATTCAGTGTAATGTTATATTTTTGTTTATGGAAAATGAAATAATATGGTTTTAATTTAATTCATTTAGTTAATTACTCTTGAAATGTTGCATTTGTTTTCCTTCAAATAATTCAGCAAGTACATAAAACCAAATAAAATCTATATTTAGTTCAAAAACACTTTTCACATACAGTATATAAATAACTCTTCAGTTTTTTTCCCACATACTTTTATTTTACAGCATACAGTATATGCCATGTCTAAAATTAATGAAGATTAATGAATTAATGATTAAAAAAGACAAATGAATAAATTGTACAATAGACATTCCTATATACGCACACTCACTCTACAGACCTTAATAATATAAATAATTCATATTCCTTTTTGAGCCACAATATTATTAATACAGCTTTTTCTATTGATGCACTTTAGGGTAAATATTAAATTGCCGTTCCTGTCTACTAAAGGTGACAGTGAGTCTGCAATGTAAGTGGCACCAATAAATCCACAATAATTTAGTGCCTTCATTTTATTTATTTATTTATTTATTGAAATATTGTACATTTACATTCAAATTGTATTTAGTTAATATTTTTAAATCAACAGCAAAGTCATATTGGGATGGCCACAGGGGAGGCCAGAGTTTACACGGCCACCCCTGGCCACCCCTTGGAGGCGCCCCTGCCTCGCAATTGTATACAATTGTATATTGTGTAGGTAGGCTACTGCAGTTTTAATAGCAAGCCTACATTATGATAATATCCATACGGAAACAGAACAGAGACTGATGTATTACAAAATAAATTTCCCATTCAAACTTTAAAGTTATCGTTACTTTACAGGTTTGAGTGGGTTTGGATCAAGGTCCTTTTCATCAAATGTGAGTTTTGATTTGGCTTCATAATGTTAAGCAGAAAAAATCAAGTTTGAGGTAAGAAATCTAAACATCTTTAACCTTCATGAAGGGATTTTTTGGGAAATATTTTAGGGATTTTTGGGGGGAAATATTTTAGAGGTTTTTGTGAAATTTTTTGGGATTTTGGAGAAATATTTTAGGATTTTTTTAGGGAAATATTTTAGGGATTTTTGGTAAAATAGTTTTAAAACACGTAAAATATTGCTGTGAAAATTTCACTGCTTTATTTTTGCAAGCACAAGCTCTAACGAAATACCATTGGATTGCATTACATGCGTAAGAGAAAGCTTTCGTTTTGTGCATAGTCAAAATCAGTGGAATGCACAAACTATTAAATGCGGTCATAATCATACAAAAACAATTTTGACATTGTTTCTGGTAGCATTTCCTTTCCCTCAAATAGTACACGCTGTGCTAAACACTTTCAGTATGTAAGAGTGTTTAAAACAATTCTAATCTAATAAGAATTCGGGATAGTTTACCCAAAAACAAAGAAAAATGTATGTCATCGAGACTCCAATTGCTAGTGTTGCATAGTATTTTTCCTAATGTGGATGTCAATGGCTACCTGTTTTTAAGATTCTTCAAAACATCTTTTGTGCTCATCAGAGTAATGGAAACTCATAAAGGTCTGGAATCACTTTTGTTTTGAAATAAAAAAGTAACTTTAGTTGTTGTGATTTTTTTAAAATGTGATATAGGCCTAGGCTATATCGTCTATTTAAATTATAATGTTCAGTAGCTAGAGGTCATTATGTCCATTTGTTTAATGAGGTAAACACAATCGATGATGTAAAATGAAGGTAGATCGTGCATGAAAAAAATGCATAGCAAATGTCCACTTGGTGGAGCTGTTTTTTGTTATTAAACACAATATTAAAAGCATTGAAGCACACATACAGTACAGACATTCATACAATTTTTTATTTTACTAAAATTGTTTTTGACAGAAAACGAATGAGGAACATTAAATCCAGATGGTGTCTTGTGTCTTGCTGAGAGTCACTGGAGACAAGAGTTACTCATTGTCAAGTTAATATGTTTAAATGCACCTCTGTGATATTTGCATCTGTAGCAATAGGGGTACTTGTTTTACCAAACATTCCCCACTTTGTCTCTAAGCTCAAAGTCTCAACACACTTGAAAGAGGTAATTTTATATCTCAGCTGGAGGTACACTTTCCCTCAGGACTGTAACATGAAGTGGACCATTTTCTGTCTCGCTCTCTCGCTGTCTGAGCACAATTTTGCCTTTTCTTGTGTACATTTATCACACCAGCCCTTAAGATTAAAATCTTGAACCTTGCATAGGTTTTACACAGGTTGTTTAAATATCATACAATGTTAACACATCCCTTTAGACTCAAAGGCGATCTTATTTTAGTCTTTACAGTTGCTGTTTAACATCTGTCTGCTTGAGTGTTGCTATGGAAAAAAGACATTGCAAGCTTTATTTAGTCAAATACCTGCAAGGGGAGAAATTATAACACAGATATATTGTTAATGGGTACATTATGAACTGTGAGCAAGGCCTAGAGATAGGTTTGATCATGTGTTTGTCATACAGTACATTGTAAAAAAGCATTATTTCTGATGCCAAAATTAACGGAGCAAAATGAGACCGTAATCTATTTATGCGCTATTACAAGAACTTCATTAGAGAGATGTACAATAGGACTAGCAGGAAATGCTGTGTTTTCATGAGGTTTGTAATGACAGGAAATGAAAAAATCATATTAAATTCTGCATTTATAGGTTTGCTGTCATTAAGCCATGGCTTCGTATAATAGTTCCAGCCTCTGATTGAGCCAGATCTTCTGCACAGCCAGAGTTTCTGCTGCCATGGTGACACCTTCAATTTCTTATGGCCACTGCACTTACATACATTAAACAGAACCCATTAAATTGTCCACAATTACAAGAATGACACTTAAGCGAAGCCAATATAAGTGCACTTTGATCAAAGCTTTAATACAGATCAGAAATTGTTTCAAGACTTTTAAATGTTTAAGTAACAGGATGAATCCTTTGGCAAGCTGTTCGAACATTGAATCAATGAAAAATGAAATCTATTTACATGCTACAAGTATTTTTTTAGACACAAATAGTGTATTTTCCACTAAATATACCAGTGTTCATTTGCTAAATATTCTTCAAGAGCAAAAAGTACTTGTTTCAGTAGTAATGAGCATTGCTATTTTATTATTAGTGAGAAACTTCACATGTTTGCCTTCTATGGGGATCTGCCACTGTCAACTGAGCTATTCAGTTTTGATTAGCACTGTATTAAAGTTGTGACAAGTCCATGTTTTTTAATATACACATTCATTGGGTATTACTGATTTTTGGACATGACAACAAAATAAATAAATACCAGCATGCTTTATAGTTGAAATATTAAATTTTCTTTCCATATGCAACCCGTATGACCTTAAAATGTTGATTTAAGCTCACCTTGTTTTGCTTGGATGTTCTAATAATCTTGTTTCACAGTGTCATGTTGGAGTGTTTTTCTCCACGTGAGGTCTAAAGTGAACTGTTAAAATGTGCGAGGCAGTGAAGAGAAATATATTTTGTTTTATGTGAGTTTATGGGTTCTAAAATTGACTGATTGACAGCTGCTTTAATTGCAACTTTTTGTCTGAGAGATTTCCTGTGTGATTATTTTCTTTGTTCGAGTGCTGTTGAAATACATCAATGTAATTTTAATGTAATTTTTTTGTAAAAAATAAAATATATATATATTTTTATATGTATGTATGCTGTTAAATTGCTGTCAATTAATCATTACAATTGTGCTGTAGTTTTACAGCACAATTGTAATTATTAATTTACAGTGCACTTGTGAATTTTACAGTATTACTGGTAATTTTTACAGTATTACTGGCAAAATCTACAAGCACACTGTAAATTAAAAATTACAACTGTGCTGTAAAACTACAGAATCATTGTAATTGTTAATTTAAAGTGCACTTGTAACTGTTATAGTATTTCTGCCAAAATTACTAGTAATACTGTAAATTTTACAGCATTTTTCTCAGTGTATGTATATGTGTGTGTATTGGGTTTTTAATGAATGATAAATAGAAGTAGAGAAATTATAGATCACATAAGATATTATAATATTCTTATCATATTGTAGATTTTGAGCTAAATCTTCAAGCAGAGGAATATGATAAAGCTAAAACAGGCAAAAAAGAGGCTTTTTCATTGAAAAATACTGAAAATACTAGTGAAACAAATTGACACAAAGCAGAAGAAATCAAACCAAAGATCAGAGTGTCTAAAACATCCTCTCTAAAGTGCCATTATTTCATCACGAGTGCATTTAAAAGTATTTTACTCAGTTGCCATCTTTGTATTTTAACAAACTGCTCTTATAAACTGTGGTTTTCTTTCCTTCTCTGTGGCAGGATGTTTTTTTTTTTCCCTCTGATCATTTTTACCTCTTAAGTCGTCCATTAGAAGTGTCATGGGAAGCATAGAATTACAAGGGAGTGGCTGACCATTTTCCTCTTTATGATGCCATTCTAGAAGTGAACTGAGGTCATATACAATACAGTAAGCCATATTACTTTTGCTGGTATTTTTATATCATCTTTAAAAGAGTAGCCATTTAGCCATTCAGGCATGTTTGCCTGCATTCATGCATTAATATTAAAAGAAATCCTATTTTCTTTCAGTAGACATAAGTAAGTAGGATTGTTCTGATGCTGATTGCATGCTTATAGACTGCATTTGAGGGTCAGACGTAATCAGGAGCAGCTAAAAAGCCATTCTGTTTGAGTGCATGAAGATCCAAGCTGCGGACTGCAAGATAAACCACTGTTAAATCTGTAAATTAGCATTTTTCTGTTTGATTCACGTTTTTATTTTTTATTATATTCTTTATTTATGCTTTTTAATTGGATTGTGGGATCTTGTTCTTTCTTTCAACAAATTTTAACCTTGAAACGTTTGAATAAGTGACATTTTTTAACATTTTTAATAGTTTAAAGTGATATATTGTCTGGGTTGGTGTTGTATTTTAAGGTACAAAAACCTTGTAATAAACCGGCAGTACATTTTCTGTTATTTTACAGACTTATTTCTCTATATATTTGTTCTTATACATTGTTATTTCGGGCGTCATGGTGGCGCAGTGGGTAGCATGATTGCCTCACCGCAAGTAGGTTGCTGGTTCGGGCCTCAGCTAAGTCAGTTGAAATTTCTGTATGAAGTTTTCATGTTCTCCCCGTGTTCGTGTGGGTTTCCAAACATGTGGTATAGGTGGATTGGGTAAACTAAATTGTCCATGGTGTATGTGTGTGAATGAATGTATATGGGTGTTTCCCAGTGATGGGTTGCAGCTGGAAGGGCATCCACGGCGTAAAACGTGCTGGATAAGTTGGCGATTCATTCCGCTGTGGCGACCTCAGATTAATAAAAGGACTTAGCCGAAATGAATGAATGAATGAACATTGTTATTTCAAACTACTAAAATGTCATTAAAGGTTATTTTCTGCTATTTTACAGACTTATTTCATTTATAGACTTATTTTTAACATCAAAAGTTGACAGAGCAGAGATCAAGGTCCCATAATGAATGGAAAACACTTAAACAATTAACAAATCTATTTTACAATGCAATGTTAGATAACTGTTACGCTCTTTTGCTGGAGAGGCAAAGGGAAAGGAAGACTAACTTTGACTTTGAGCTGTAGATAGCTAAAGCATTCAGTAATATGACAAGGACCTGGGTGCTGAACATACAGATAAATTACATGTCTGACACAAATCGACTGAGGATGCCAGTAATACATATGTGAGAATAAGATCGTCTCAAGTTTAGGAACGTGGGATGTCTTTTCATTGAGCTGCAGTAAAATCAAAGAAGATCACTTCTTCATGCGCTGTGGGTGACCCTTGATAAAGAGTCCAGTGGACAGCTTGATGTCAAAACTACATCAAAAAACATGTCAAAATGCATTCATTCATTCATTTTCTTGTCGGCTTAGTCCCTTTATTAATCCGGGGTCACCACAGCGGAATGATCCGCCAACTTATCCAGCATTTGTTTTCACAGCGGATGCCCTTCCAGCCGCAACCTATCTCTGAAAACATCCATACATTTTCATTTACACACATACACTACAGACAATTTAGCTTACCCCATTCACCTGTATCACATGTCTTTGGACTTGTGGGGGAAACCGGAGCACCCGGAGGAAACCCACGCAACCAGAGGGAGAACATGCAAACTACTCACAGAAATGTCAACTGACCCAGCCGAGAATCAAACCAGCGACCTTCTTGCTGTGAGGCGAATGTGCTACTCACTACGCCACCGTGGCGCCATGTCAAAATTCACATAAAAAAAGCTAATCATATGATATGATGTCAGATATGATGTCAATTGACTACCTTGATGTCGAAACGACATCTATTTGACCTCTAATATTGCTGTGTTTTTGACATCAATGTTAGACGTCAATTTTGATGTCATTTTGACATCAAGGTAGTTTACATACATTAGGGATACAAAAAGTATGTGTAAAGTTGTCATTTGTGATTAAAGCTTTCAAATGAATGAAAAACTTCTTATATTAAATAATTTTTGTGTTGTTATTTTGGTGGTCAAAACAGCATCAATGTATGGATGTCAAATGCACATCAGGGTTTTGACATCAAATCCATTTGCATTTTTGACATGTTTTTTTTTATTCTTTATTTATTGTATGCCCATATTCACAAAATATTAACATCAAAATGCATAGATATGTTACAGAGTGTACAGTCAAAAATGGAAAGTAACAAAGAAATTAATATAAAGAACATAAATAAATAAGTAAAAAATCAGTACAATCACACCATTTTAGAGTAGTCTCTAGAGGTCATAACAAAATTGTAAATAAATGACAAGGATCCTGTATTAATTTAAGAGAGCTCTTTTATGTATTCCCAAAGGGGAGACCAAATTGACCAAAATCTGTCAGATATTTTATGTTTGTCATAGGTAAGTTTTTCTAATGGTAGCCATGCAGAAATTTGTGATATCCACATTTTGAAAGATGGGGCCTGTGATGCAGACCAAAGTAGCAAAATACATTTTTTTGCTAAATATACCAGGACAATAAATAACTGTAATGCATCTTTTTCAACGAGGTTAGTCACATTAAGATTCAATAAGTACAAAGCTGGGGTCATATCAAAATTTAGCTTAAGAACATTTTCCAGTACCTTATGTATTTTCTTCCAAAATGGCAAAATTTTGTCACAGTCCCAAAAACAATGGATGAATGTGCCTTTATCTTTTTACATTTGAAACACAAGTCTGTGGCATTGGCAAACATTTTCTTAACACGTACTGGTGTAAGATATACCCTATTAAAAAATTGAAAATAAAGCTTATGGATGCCAAGAGAGGTACATTTTGGGTATAGATTGTTTGACATGTTTTTTGATGTTATGCTTGATGTCAATTTAATGTCTTATTGACATCATGGTACTCACCGGGAAGCATGCAGAATACATAACTATATTGACAAGGCAAAACATTATGACCTGTCACATAAATATTGTTGATCGTATCCTAACAAGCCTACATATTAAGGTCTGGTGGGATTAGATGGTACGTAATCAATTATCATAATCCACCTATTGAATTGAGGATAAATGACCATGAGTGACCATGGATTGGTGACCGGGTCAGAGTCTCACTGAAATGTTCATATGGGTTGCTCTACCCTAGTAGAAATTGCATGTTTTGTGGTTAAACACTACTGTTACAACATACCCCAAACTGAGATTGCACAAGTAATGAAGGCTATATCCTGTCTGGACCGAGCCGACAGAAGTTCTGTAATACAAGTCATATAATATTTAAATGATGGTTACCAGAGAATTTCACATTTCCCAGATCTCCTTCAAGCTTAGCATTTGGGGGTTGTGTCAAATAGATCAGTAAGTTTGATACAGCATTTCTTGCAAGATATCATGAGACAGCTTCAGGGGTCACGCTGGTTGGCAGCATCTGGAGCACCAGCAGCACATTAGGCAGGTGATCATAATGTTTTGGATCATGGGCTCGTGTATATGAGTTGAAAAGACTCTATGCCTCTGCTTTGTAGCTTAAATAGTAACCAGCGGCCTGACTTTCCATTGTCAGGAATTGATTAGGTACCATGTGGTCAGCTATATCAGGTCAGCCTGTCTGGACCTGGACATTTTTCCAGCCTTTTTTCTTCTCATTTGTTGAATGTTTTGGAATTTCAGCTTATGTCTGTTGTCGTTTGGACCAGAAGTTACATGTGTTTTGTGCCGGAGTAAAATATTTGATCTGATGGGACAAATGATTTTGTCTGAAGTTTCATTGACTTGATACATTTGGACAATCCACTGTTTTCAAATTTCTCTTACAACAAAATAAGAATAAGGTTTAGGATGATAGCAGAAATATTTACCTGCAGTCCTTTGAAGGAAACAAAACTTGTAAATGTCTCAACAACAAAACAGCACTTTATGCATGTGCAACCTGACTATCTGCATCTAGATACAATTCATATACTGCTTCCACATATCAAAGTATGTGGTGTGATCCTGTTGCTCATTTCTAATGAACGGCTAGAAACAACCCTGTTGGAGACTTGTCTGAAGCACTGTATGATTTCTGTAAAAAAAAACCTTTTTATTTTATGCAACATTCCTAAGTCTGTATCTGTGGTGTTGTTACGACTAACGTTTATTTATTTATATTTGTTGTGCATTGTATGTGTTTTTTTTTGTCCCGCCTTATCTCATAGGCTTTCGTGTTAATGTGGTCCAGATTCTGATTGGCTGCTGTTCGCAGAGAGCTATAAAAATGGAACTTCCGGCAGAGTTTGAAGAGCTCATTTTTGGTGCCACTGTTGCTGGGAGTGGAGAGCTCCTGGATTTCTCTAGCCCTCTGGCAGACGATCGAACTTTATTATTGTCAAAAATGTCCATGTATGTTTGCAACTTTTCGGAGAGTTTGAGCTTTTAGCGGTGGCCTGCCTATTTATTTTGATTACTTTTGATTTTGTTTATGTTCAGGGGGGAAGGTAAGCCTCCTGTATTTATTTATTTATTTTTTTGTAAAGATTGACAGGTTATTTAGTTTGATACTTTGATACTGCTAATTCTTTTGTTTGTTATCTTGGCCAGTGGCCATCCTGAAGAGATGCTCATTTAAATTGCTATTTTTATCTACATTAAATCCATTTAATTAATCTCAACTAAGTGTCCGCAACTGTAGTTGTCGACTGAAGTGGATCTTTTGCATATTTTTTTTGCTTCCCTTGGGAAATCCACTACCCACAACCTTATTTTGTTTACCTGTAGTTGTTTTCCCCTAGACTTGGGGCGTAATAGGTGCTTTATGACTGTAATATTTAAATTAATTAAATAATCAATACATAAAACATATAGACACCTTATTTGAATTGAGGTTTGCTTTTTCTTTGAAATACTTTGAAAGCATGCTTTGTTGTAGAATGCTTCTAGGGCTAAAAAACAGCTTTAGCGATGAGAAATTTCCAAGTACTGATCGATCTACAGTTACATCTGCACTTATCAATGGCTTCTCCTGAGGCACTCATGCAAATATCTCAGATTCGTTTTCATGAGAGAGACTAAAGCATTGTTACATTATTAAATAACTGGAGTGAATCATTTACACGCAACAATAAGACAGATAATCGCAATAAAACACAGTAACCCCACAGCTGCTTGTAATTTATGCTGAGGGCAGCGTGTTCACCAATTCAGACTAAATTGGCTGTCTAATAGTTTTCGTTTTTTTTCTTTAATAATGAAGCACAATTTGTCAGGTCAGATGGGACGTGTCTTGTCAACTGAAACCATTTGAGTCAAAAGTGCAATTACACAAGCGAAAATTCTAATATCATCATCTTTCTGTAATAGCTCTTGGGTAGAACAGAAAAGACTAACATCAATCATGTAACGCGGCAGGCCACTTTAGAAAAGAAACCACTATTATAAATATCAGCATAAAACTTAAACAAAAATAACTACATTTCCCATGTACTCACATATTTTCTGTGATCTGGAGTTAAAAGAAAAAGATACAGGTTTGAAATATAGAAATACGGAATTGTAAATTTTGGTGAATCTCTTAAAATGCATAGTTACATGTAACAATACATTCTGTCATAATTTGCTCAAGCTTCACGACACAAACCTGCTTGAGTTTCTTTCTTCTGTTGGACACAAAAGAAGATATTTTAAGATGACCTCTTATACTATTGACTTCCATAGTACTATTTGTTTTTAATGGATGTCAATGGTTAGCCTTCTGATTTTGAACATTTTTCAAAATATTTTCTTTTCAGAATAAACAAACCTGTAAATCCTTGGAACCACTTGATGGCAAGTAAATGACTGTCCCTTTAAGCTGATACATACAAGCTTCAAGGCAGGAAACTCTCTAAACATATCTACAAAATACTTTCTGTAAATCTTACATTAACTGCTTTACATTTTGTTCACTTCACGTGATGTGTCTATAAATATCACACAGAAACGTGTGTTTTTGTAAACATATACGTGTATTTAAGGTTGTCATCAATCTCAAAGACAGACTGTGACTCATATCGACAAAAAGCAGTCAATATGGCACATTCGGCTTCAATATAACCCCCTGAGTACATGCTCATGTTGTCCGATACAGAAGGTTACGGTTTAAAGTGAAGAGATGTTTTGGTCAGCTACATTTCTTACGGTAGTTTTCCTCCGCTGCGCGCGAATTCTCTTCTGTTGTTTACGGTAAGTGCGTGTGGCTTGTGTTGGTTCTGCGATAGTCACAACTGTAGCCCACGAGCGCACTACATCCAGGCAGCAAACAACAGATTGTCTGCGAGTAAAAGGTACAATTTATCATTGTTTCTCTGTCTGTTTAAATGTTACAATGCAGGTTTAATCGCTTTGCGTTTAAAGTTAAACCTTAGTAGCCTATATATCGCTGTTGGATTTATTCAAAGGGAACAAAAGTATCATGAGGACAATTTTCCGTTTGAAGGGAGGGAGTGTATACATTGTCAATAGTTGATCGCTTTCTGGTTTAAACAGTGAAAATAAGTCATAAGGTGATTAAATAGTAGCATTGCCAAGGGTTTTCCGCTTTAGCCCTGGACCAAAAACAACTGATTTGTTGGAATTAAAAAGTTGATAAATTAGCAAACCTGTCATAATACTCATATAATGTTTGACATTTGAGATAAACGGAAACTATATGAGTAAAGGGCACAGGAATATAATATACACCAAACACCAAGGAGACATTAATTTCCTGTTTTCATCGAGAGATGCCAGTTATTTAATAAAATCTCTGCTTTTTGCGTCATCTGATGTATTGCCTATAGGCAACAACTCATGTGCCTTTAAAATCTACTAATCACCATAACGTGTATCTACAGAAGTAGCTAGTTTTACACTTTAATTGCCGCATTTATACATTTTTCATCTGTGTATCTTCTCGATATAGTCTTCTGCATTGAGTTTGAGTGTGTTTCTTATGATGTTGTTTATGGAGGAATTTGATTTAAAGTACAAACCTGTTCTGCTGTTAGATTCTCATTTTATTTTATACAGCGATGGACAAATATGTTGAAAAACGAAAAGAAAAAAGAATGACCATCCTTTTAAAATCCCTTTTACTATCTATGTTTTGCTTTATTGTCATCGATTGATGTAAAAGTTATTATTCAGGGAACTAAAGTTGTAATTCAAATTTACTGTGTAATGCCTTTTACTACATTGAAAACTAGTGTTAACAATGAGTATCTATTTTCTTTATTTACGCACTTAATGCACCAGTGATTAGGAAGAGTGTTTTGGAGACTAAGTGCAATAATGGCACTCGAGGTCTCATTTGCAGTGTCTTAAAAGGGTTTAAAATAGTTGTGTAGTTGCACTTAAATGTACTTTATTTGATCCAAATACTGTGTAGACTGCACAGATGGGATAGTTGACTGAATGGCATTTTCTCATCTAGACAAAAAATAGTTGTCACTTACTGTCATTGCCCTTTTGTGCTGTAATGTGTGGTGATTGGTCCAATGACCCAGTCTGTTGTGATTGGTCTACTGTTTCAAGTATTTCTAGGTAGGGCTGCAGAATATGTAGTTTTAACATCGATACTGCAATGTGTGCATACAACAATACAACAATCACCTCGCAGGATGTGCAATGTTGTTTTGGGATTATAGTTGAGAATACATGGTAAAGTATAACCATAACCAATTGAAACCTTATCATTTGCATGTATTTAAAAGGCATTTCTAGAGAGTTTAAAATATTTGGGCACAAAAAGTCTATTTGTAATTTTAATGAAGAGTAATTTTACTGAATTATTAATACAGTGAAGACTGTACAGTGTTATTTTACATTTCTATATTCAGTCTCCGAAACTTAAAACTGTTTGAAAGACCATACTGTTTATTTGACTTTTACTTTGCAGTTAGTTTCGCTTGCAGTTTGTTTTTGTTTTTTTACTACAGTATAATCATTACCCTCACAACATCGCCCTCAGGTAATCTAAAGTAATGGATTTCTTTCCAAATAGAGCTATTTAAGGTATCTAGTGAAATTGTATTGTTATCGCAGTATAGGGCTGCATAATATATCGTTTCAGCATCGATATCGCATGTCTGCATTCACAATAGTCACATCGCAGCATCTGTAATGTGGAGTTGGGATTATAATTGTTGATCAGCAATAAAGAATATACGGTGTTTACATTTTACATTACATTTGATTATTCAGTATTAGGAGAAGAAAAAAATTGCAATATGCACGAGGTGGCGCTTCACGTAATGGCGGATCGAACACATATCAATGTTGCAGTTCTAAGAAATATATGTGCTTTTTATAAAAGAAATACATCTTATCGCTTTTGATGCATTTTCCCCCTCATTATAGATTACAGATTATAGGTTTTCTTGTTATCGCTGATATCGTGATCTATCATTGTTGGGGTCAAAATATCATTATAATATCCATACCTGAATATCTGACTGTTTATTTCACTTTTATCTTTGCTCTATCTTATTTATTCTTGCATTCTTTGATTTACTCCTCTACAAGAATATTCCAATCAAAGTTAAGGATTTTATTCCACATGGAGCTATTCAAGTTATCTGCTGAAACTGTATTCATATCACAATATAAATCACAGCAAAATTAAATATCACAATATCAGAATTTTCCAATATCGTGCTGCCCTTTTGCAGTATGTAATCGCAGAAAAACAAAATATTGCAACGGCAGATTTTTCCAATATCATACTGAGTTGGCTTTTTCTTTTTGAAAGTCAACAACGTTATACTTTATACATGGTGCACCTTTTAATTTAAAAATCAGCTGGATGTTTTTCACTTAGAGCTGTGTTACGCACTGCATAAAAAGTCATTTTAAATAATACCTAATAGGCACACTTTAATTTCTCTATTTTTTTTTTCATAACAAGAATTGCGCAACAGCATCGTCTGAACATATAAAGTTTAAACTGTGCATTAGAGAACATTGTTTATAACATAACTAGGGCTGCACGATATTGAAAAATAACAGATTGCAGTATTTTTTTATTCTGCGATATATATTCTGATATTAATACAATTTTAACTAGATGAGTTGAATAAATGTTTGTAAAAAAATCTATAATTTTAGATTGATTGGGAAGGTTTTGTAAGGGAGTGCATATAAAATAATAAACAATCTACATGCATAGATAAATTCAATAAAGAAAAATATGCTAATTAAATAAACATCGTTCCATTGTTTTCCGAAGAGTTGAAATGTATTCAGGTATACAGTAATTGAATAATCAAGTGAAAAATTATACTGCATAGTCTTCATTTTATAACCAGTTCCATAAAATTTATTGTAATTAATTTTCAGTTACAAACTGTGCAATTTATTATGCCTGAATGCTTTTAAAACCCTCACACAGTCACAGGCCTCAAAAAACACTTGACAAATTATAATCCAGACTCAACATTGCACTCGCAATGGGACTATTGCGAGTGATCACATTGCGATATGGATGCTGAAACAATACATTGTGCAACCCTAATAAAAACATATAACATGCATAACATTAGCAAAGCTTTATTGATAACTCAAAATGCATCTTAATACGAGGTCCAGGTGTACAGAGGGCCATAGTATTAAAACATAGAAGAGATTTCAAAAGCCTGAAAATCTACGGTGTTGCAGTAAAGACTTATAAATGGATAAACTAGAAATGGTTCATTTGATTTCCTATAACAGTTTTACGGTAGTGTTACTTTGAAAAGAAATAAGCACATAATGTGTATTACAGTAAACGCTGTTAATTGGGTCAGTCCCATGTGCTCTGTCTGACTCTCTTAACCTGCTTCGCATTAATTAATCATATATTCTCTGTTCCTCAGACTCCAGTAGATGGTGGAATGCGTATCTGAGAATTTACAGCAACGCACTGGACCATATGTTGGGATTTTTGAGTTCTGCGTCCATCTCGGTTGAGTAGAAGTAAGTTGTTTACATCTGTGTTTGTGGTTTATGTCATGTTCATGTACTGTTTTGATGTAAGAAACGTTATATAGTATTTGTAAATTAGCAATATGCTTGTAGTGTGTAGAATGAATGAAATGTTTAAGGACCAAAAATAAGTAATACCTTTCTAAATTCTAGCTTCAATTGCTCTCATTTGAAATGCCTTTCATGGAATGTCCGTGGATGTTAGGGGCTTAGTGGTCTGATTAATTGGGGTAATTGTTTTATTGCATTATTTTCATCAATTGCTTTAACTGCCCACAGTCTTAATTTGCCATGGTCACAGTAGTCAATACAATCAGGACACTTAAGACAGTATTTAATGAGATGTGTCCCAGAGCCTCTTTAGACGTTGTGATCGTTTGCTCTGTAGACGAAGCCTTTATGTGAGTCACTGTGGAAGATGCATGCTGTGCTTCATGAAGTGAAACATTAACAGCTCTGATTGAGGTAATGGCTCTGTGCTTAGTCAAATGACCGGATCATCAGTAGCCCAAGGGTAGAAAAGGACCAGAAGGAATCTTTTGTTCCCATGACTGGATTTCAATGGTAAGTTTGTAGGTATAAGGTATAGGATTGTTCAGAGTATTACAGTAGAGCTGACCAACACATTTTGAGATTTTAAGGCTTCTGGTGAAGAGCAAAATGTGCTGCAAGTTTTCAGGGCTAATAAACAATATGCATCCTGGTTATAAAATGCTTCACTTATAGCTTCAAGTTGCTGCCATGATTGGATTAAAGTTTGAAGTCAGCGATTTAGTCTTATCTTCAACACCCACCCCAGACATTTCATTCAGATGTATCTGACTCACTAACACTGCACATTAAAGCCCTCGTCTGTCTTTATATACATTCCTCTTGCAGTTTTTGCTCTTGAAGCTGCCGTGATCATCATGTGATCTTTGCTTACAACACCATTTGTCAAGAAAACAGAATATACAGTATGTAATGCTGGATAGATACAGGATTGAATCAGAATACAGATTTTGCTGCTTCATTTCAGTGACTTTTAAATGCTTGAGTTGTCAGTTGAAAAATTGTTTAATAGGGGATTGGAAGCATGCTTTATATTAAGAAGTGAATAGACTACCACTAAATAAATTATATGTAGTCAAATCAGGGCCTTGTATACTTGCAACATAAAATAAACTTTTAGTAATGCTAGGATTAATAATAATGTAGATGAAGCAAATCCCAAACAAAAATAAAAAAACATTATTCATACAACAAGCAACGTCACCAGTTGGAGACATGGCATCACAGAGGAAATCAACATGGCTTTTCTTTGGGATTTATATTTGTTTTTATTTTTTTCGTTTGCAAAGCTTCATTTTATGTCGCAGGTATATAAGGCCCTGATTTGACTCTTCATTGAGATGAAAGACTCGACAAATGAGCGGATCAAATCTTTTTTCTGTTCTGAGTGCATAGGATTGGCGACTCAAACTGATGGAAGACTCCAAAAAGGAACTAATCTTCAACCCCACCTGCACAATGTGTGCATGTTCAATCATTTTCTGAGAGAACTCATCGTTCTTGAGTCACATAAAAGATTCATTCAAAATGAATGAATTGTTCAAGAATGACTCCTCAATAAAAACAAGCACTGCACTACTGAAGACAACAATAAACATACACATGATTTTAACAAGTGCTTGTGTCAAGAGAATAACCATCAGACTATAGTCAGACTATACTTTATATTGCAATAAATAAATTCTTAACAAGCATATTTATTGGGAGGAAGCACATGATAGAAGGTGTCTTAGAATGTACATAGTCAGGGTTAAACCTGTACTATCAAAATTTGAAATTGTATTTTTACTATATCATTTTAATCTCATAATGAATCGAGACAAGTCATTTATAGCGAAGGCAAATATGGTCATATTTTTGCAAAAGAATTCTGCCAAGAATATTTGCTATTATTAGATTTGTAATTAGTGTAGTTATTATTTATGTTAAATTGTTGTAGTTGGTTTTCTCTGGCTAATTTGTGTAAATTTATATTCACTAGTATTTTAATATTTACACATACGTGAAACATTTAAGGGTGTCACGGTGGCACAGTGGGTAGCTCTATTGCCTTACAGCAAAGAAGATTGCTGGTTCGAGACTCAGCTGGGTTAGTTTGCATTTCTGTGTGGTGTTTGCATGTTCTCCCGTGTTCGCATCGGTTTCCCCCACAAGGGGAATAGGTGAATTGAGTAAGCTAAATTGTTTGTAGTGTATGTGTGTGAATGAGTGTGTATTGATGTTTCCCAGTGATGGGTTGCTGCTGGAAGGGCATCTGCTGCGTAAAACATATGCTGGATAAGTTGGCGGTTCATTCCTCTGGCGACCCCAGATTAATAAAGGGACTAAGCTGAAAAGAAAATGAATGAATGAAAAATTTAATGCATTATTTAATAAAAAAAAGTTATTTTAATGTCATCTACATATATATATTCAAAGCATTGCAAAGCGTTTCCAAAGTATGTTTCCAATGTATATTGCACAAAAACCCAAATGATGACAATTAAAATGTATTTAATAAAAGGATAAGCTTCAAAACTTGTCTAAACAAAAGCATCTTGTTTATTGAACGAGTTTTTAAAAATATGAATTACTTCATTTGTTTGAATTCGGTCTGTTATTGGCCGTATTGTAAAGTAATAGAGGCACAGATGGTGGGTCGATTAAGGTTAATGATAAATGATGTTATAATGTGATGCTTAGTTTCTGTATGTTTGTCCAGGGTTTATTTGAGGTTGAAGCAGATTTCACACAAGTCAGGAACATTCAAGATAACCTCCTGTTTTGCAAATAATTTTGATTTTAACATGACAGTTTTGACTTAAGATGGTGGTGTGTTTTCATTTAAAGGAACAACGTGACATATTTCTCACAATACCTGCTTATTGCCTCTCATGTATGAGGTAGGGCAATTATTTAACTTACTGGGTTTCCCATCAGATCAATAAAGCATTTATCTTTCTACAAATAGCCAGTTGACCCTCTACTTATATTCTACACTGTAAGATATGAGGGTTCCATGCCACTTAACCATGTGAAATGAGATGCAAACGACCCACTGTGAAAGAAAGTGCTGAATGGCTGTAGCCTTTAAATATAAACCAAATTGATTTTTTCCTCACAAATGGCCATGGAAAGAACATCCTCCACCCTTTCACTGTCCGGCACAGATGACTGCACACCGGCAGAGAGGGATTTTTTTTTTTCATCCTCCAGCTTAATTAGCTTTTGGGGGTTTGTCAGGAACCTCGTTGGCAAGAGCTTTTCAAATATTTAGCTGTACTAATTTATTTTTATAAACGAAGACTGTATAACCGACAGATTTGGGTAAATGCTGAACATTCTTCCACAGCGTCAAGTGTATTTCAAAAGCGTTATATCCTTTCCCACAAGGGCTTCGGTTAATTAGGAAAGACTTCAGATGTTATTCTGTAAATTACTGAACTTTATAATAATAAACACACTTGTTGATGGAAGAGTAAATCTGGCTAAACTGTTCACACAGAATTAAAGATTGATTTTGAGAAGCTTTACATAGAAATGAGAGCGTTTTATTCTGTTTTGGCCCGTGTTTGAAGTCACTGTGGAATAATTGTTAAAGAGACTGATTTGATGCTGTCAAAAGTTTGATTGAGAAGCAGGCTTGTAATTTAACGCTCAAACAGTTTCTTTTGTTACTTGATGTTCGTGTTCAGAGATGGCTTATTACAGATAACCCTATCCAGCTAGAGTAAGCAAACGGCTTGGTTTATTATTGCTTTGAGCCATCGGGGAGGAAGACTGTGGGAGACAGATTTACTGTGGGTGAATCCAATTATTGCTGTGGTAACTTAAAATTCTTGTTTGGTCAGTTCAGCATTTTTGCCAGTATTATAAGCCATTAGTCCATGTTCTTAGAGCTCATATCAAAGCCGCTGTAATTTTAGCAAATCACTTATGATATAGATATATAACTGGTCAGAGAGTGCACTTATTAATATTTTTTGGTAAAGTACAGTCAATTTTACTTAATTTTTTCTTAAACCTGAAATGTACTCAAATTGGAATATTTTGCAAGATTCTTTTACTTCAGGATTAATGCATGTCATTTTAGCATTTCTTTGAGGAATATTGTTGTTTTAATTGTTTTTATGAAAGTTCTGTCATTGTTTACTGTATTTTTTATAGGTTTACACCAATATGTGGATGAGTGTAGATTATGGCAGAATTGTTTAAGAATTATTTGTTTTATAAGGATTTAATTTTAAGGGTTAGGTAAAAAAAATCTTTAAAACTAAATTAAACAGAAGTATTGCAATATTGCATTTTCCAGAAAGGTTTCACATCTATTTTATTTCAGTTGAATTAGCAAGTGTTTATTGAAATGTCTTTTTTAATAGCAGGAATAAGTCTGATCAGTACTACACTAGCAAAACTATTATATTATTGTAAAGAACTTAATATCTTTTTTGACAACACAGTGGCTCAGTGGTTAGCACTGTCGCCTCACAGTATGAAGGTCGCTCTTTCGAGTCCCGGCTGTGTTAGTTGATTTTGTATGTTCTCCTCATGTTTCCTACGGGTGCTCTGTTTTACTCTATAGTCCAAAGACATGTGCTATAGGTGAATTGAATAAACTAAATTGGCTGTAGTGTATGAGTGTGACTGTGTATGGATGTTTCCTTGTACTAGGTTGCAGCTGGAAGCAGCTGTGTAAAACATATGCTGTATACAATAAATTGGCAGTTCCTTCAGCTGTGGCGACCCCTGATGAAAAAGGGACTAAGCTGAAGTCTGTTCTGCAGTCTGTACTGATCTGTTTTGCAAACTTTCCGTAAAGAGTTTTTAAAATATAATTTAAAATGCTATTTAAAATGAGCTGAAACAACATAATTCATGAGGTTCTTATGACACAACTTGATTGTTTTATGTTCAATCTACTTAAATTTGCAAAAGCTAATAAGCTAACTTAATTCCTTCATGTTGCCTCCCGCAACACAAATCAATTGTGTGGAACCATGCATTTTTTTACAGTGTACTTTTTTTAACATGATACATTCTGTGTATTGAACAATATACAATAGTGAGAAATGAAACCAGAATGATTTTCGTTCAGCATTGTGAAGTTGTGTTGCTGTCGCCTTTTGTTTCGATCTTCTGGTGGAAAAAGTGCTCATTGTTTAGCAGCCGTCTGTTCCTGCTGATGAATCACCTCATAGGTTGGAATATGAGCATTATGTCAGCTCTGCTTTACTTCAGCAGGTCTGTACTGCTTGTTCCCATTATTTCCACCGAGGTGACTCAGAGCAGATCTTGGACTTCCACACAGCAGGCAAAGCGTTCCTTCTGCCAGGAGGCACAATTCACACAAATTACCATGTGACATTTCTTTATCTGAAATGACAAAAAAGGTAGCCCAGGGTGTTTGCATGGAGATCAATAAATTGATGGTAATTCCAGTCTATTTCTGAGCACTGTTTGTGCTTTGTTACTACAAAAAATGAAGACATCGGCAGATTCAAACTGTCTGCTGTAGACGTATGCTTCAATAATTCAGCATATTGTGATAATAAACGTGCAATATTTTTTATTACAGGCACTACACAACACAGTGAATAATAATTTATGTTTAAAGCATGCTCCAATTGTTAACATGGACAATACAAAAGCTTTTATTAGTAACGTGATGTTAATGCTTAATTATGTGTTAATGTATTTGTCTGATTAAAATCATAATAGTTTTATTAAATGAAGTTGGTAATAAATGATATTATTATTATCATTATTTTTTTAGTAACTGTAACAAATCTGCCTTTTTTGCACTGTTGATTTTAATCCATAAACTAACATTTACTAATAAGACTTTATTGTACACTCTCAGGGTGTACTCACGCTATGCTATCTGAACCGTGCCCAGGCCCGTTTCCTGGATTGTTTGAGGAGTGTGAGTGCTCTGAATTGGGCTTAGGCATGGTTCAGTTGGCCGCCCCTGGCCCGGTTGGAAGAGGTGTGCCTGAGCGCGGTTCACTTGGGCTTTGGTGCAGTACGCGTGTAGTGTGAGTGCAAAGCGCACATGAGCCCGAAACTGAAGAGGATACGTGACTTTTGGGGACTGTTTCATATGAATTTATTAATCATTCTTTCTGTTTAATGAACGCAAACTTAGATTATTAAAGACGCAAATGTCTTGCTGCACCCTCAGCAAACCTTCTAATTCCTTTATGATTGTTTATGAGCGTCTGAAGTGGCTGATCTGTTTGGCGAATTATTTGACTGTGTGTCACTTTATATTAAATGACTAAAACGATATAATGATATAAAGAAATCTCCACTGTGCTGAGCGAGAGCACTTCAACAGTCCATCATCGATGACGTAAGCGTGCTCAGGCGCGAATGTAATTTGAGTGCGGGCCGTCAGAGGGAGACAGGAGGTGGGACAAGCGTGCTTCGGCCCCGTTCAAGGAAACAGTAGATAGTGTGAGTTCGCCCTCAGAAGTAAAGGTTCAAAATTGTCACTGGGGCGGTACCTTTTAAAATTTTTGTTCCGAACAGGCCCTTACAGATATATAATATTACCTAAAAACCACAATTGTACACTCTAAAGATACTAATGCCCACCTGTATGGTACAAACTTTTGAAAAGATACCACCACAGTGACAGATTTTGTACCATTATTTCTGAGTTTGTAAAGTGTTACCTATTGTACTATTGCATCGTCTTTTTGCGGGTTAATTAGTTTGGAAGATTTGCTTACTCTAAACATATATATATACAATAAAGCATTCCTCTACGTTTTTGGGGGTTATTATACCTGTTAAAATAATCAATACTGTTGTATTACCGGATACCAGAATAAAAGCTTCAGCAGTTTGCATCAAGAACATTTACCGTCATAAGCCTGTTTTTCTTGATACAAGGTGTTTCTTGTAGACATGCTTTCAGAGCAGCGGATCCAGTAGAACACATCATGTAAACCTCTTCAAATCAATATGACAGGCTTGACAGCTTAAGCATCACACTTGCAGAGACTCTCAGATTCTCTCAAACGTGTTGGTTCTGCTTGCAACTAATGACTCTGAACCTGAAGGCATTGCATCATTATAGCTTTCCGTGACTATTGAAATGGAAACTACATAACACTGCACTGATGCATTGGCTGTAACATAGATTGCATATTTGACACATATTTAACTGCTCCATCTCATCGATTTCTGTGAGCTCAGTATCCACTTGCCTTGTATTAAGAACCTTTGCGGAATTTGTGCTTGCGTTGAAATATTTAATCTTTCAGATCCCAATTCATGTATTATGCATGACTGTAAATCCCACCTAGATCTGCACTGACCTTTCTTATCTGCTGAGTGTATGAGAGCCTTGTCATGGTAAAAGCTGGACTGATGTGTAGACATGAGATCGGGATGTTCATCTCCGCCACTGAAGCTCTGAGATGTCTGGGTTGTGAAGGGTTCTTCACATTCAAACGCTGCTATTTTCGCAAACCTCTTCCACCTCGCGTGGATGCAATGTTTTCTTAATCAGCAGGAAGCAGTTAATGACTAGATTACTGCCAAAAGTGTTTGTTTAGGGTCAAAAGGACTCTTTCATAAGAAGGTTACTGAGCAACAGGCTGAAAAGTGACAAGTGCTGGGGAGCATGTGCATGTCAAATCTATTCAGATTAACGGAATAGAAATTACATTGCTGACTAGTTGGGGAAAAATAGAGCCATATACCTTGTAAATACCAGTGTTGCTCTTTAACCATTCAATCCGGCACAATCTAAATTAGATGCAAGTCTATGTACAGAAAGGTCCAAGTCCAACTGAACGCTACTTTAAAGTGCACATCAGGGGAAATTTACAGATGTTTTTTTAGTTAGGTACTGGCTTGTCTGTCAGCTTAGAAAAGCTGAAACGGCTGCTAAAAGAACTTGAATCTGTCATCCAGTGAGCTGTTTCAATTGGCATTGATAGCTAGCAAGTCCACCTGGAGGGAAGCGGTCTTGGCATGCAGCCTGCTCAGTGGTCGGTAGTAGAGGCTCATATGCATCCTTACACCGAATCCCAAGCCTCAGAGCAAATGTAGCATGCAAAGCCTGTGCCAAATGTGCTCTGTAATTTGGCATTTGCAGTGTGTCTGTATCAAAGGTTGCGTTAACCAAACGTTCTGTTAGTGACTTTTGTTCTGGCACTAACAGAACAATGAAATTACACAAGGGATCACTAAGCATTATTAATACTGTGCTTATGGTAATAAATAAACATTTAGTTGTATTAGTATTATTCTAAACTGAAAGAATTTGCATGCAGATGAATAACAAGATGACTTCAAGATTACAAGACATTATTGTATTATTTAATAGTCAATATGATTGACTTCTATTTCTATGAACACATTTGCTTTCATGATTTAAACCACGGTTGGAAATTTTGGGGCAAAAATGTCTCTTAAATTAAATTCTATCAAATTAAGTTGATAGAAATGCCACTGTAAAGTGAATATATTACTGCTGTTGTAAAAATGTAAAATGTAATTAAAATTCTAGTGTCAATTCATGCCATTGCATTTAGATATGTGCATGTAGCAATTACATTTCATGTGATGCATTAAACATTATTGTAGAAAAGTGTATGCAAGTAGGCAATTTACTTTATGCAGGTGTGGTGTACACTGAGGGGCATTAAACAGCATTAAATCTGTTGATTGCACCAAGATTGTACCTAGATACATTTTAAGTGTTTGATATCAAAAACGACACAGATACTTTTAATGAGTAATTGGCTTTTCAAAGGTAAAAAAAATTTAAAAGTTACGTTTTAAACCTGTTTCAAACCCCATGTCTTTTATACCTCAAATAAAATTAATCTTTTATGTGTGATACAGAAGGAATTTTCTGAAACACACTACAATAATTTCTACAAGACTTTCCCCCTCATTTGCATGCTAGTGGTGTCATTAAATGCTGAAAGTCAGACACCGATTTTGGAGGGTTGAAGTTGACAGATTTGAAAGAAACAGCAAATGATTGGCACACGCCCCTTCATTAACTTTAATAAATGTTTGATATTTTGAGTTCATTTGAGTTAGAATACATTTTTGTTTGGCACTAGATCTCCTTGCAAGAAACCACGTTTCTGCATCCTGAAAGTCTGGCAGTAGGCGAATGACAGTGGTTTAGTTTTCCCTGATCAAATCAGCAAGTATTGTTGATAATAATAATAATAATAATAATAGTAATAACAATAATAATATCAAAAATCTTTGGAATAGTAAATTACTGTGAAAAATATACAATTAGTCTGTTTTTATATACAAAATGTTTATTCTGAATAAATGTTTGTGCTTGCTGTGGGTTTGAGGAATGATATTCAGTCTCACATTAATGTGACAAATTTATAGATTCTTATAAAGTCTGAGCAAATAGTTCCTTAAAGAGTTTTTTTAATGACAGGAATTTAATGTTAATTATTTACCCTTATAGAAGTGAAATAAAAAGCTTTTACTAATACACAAATCGTTAATGCTAAACAGTAGATTGTTGCTGTGTTGAGCAGGAGTGATGTGTAGGCAGGTTATATTGCAGACGGGATCTGGAGTATTCCAGAGAGGCTCGTGTAATGGAAGCTGGAGAAGGCTTTTTGATGATGGTAGTAAGTTAAGAAGCCACAGATTGTATTGGTCTTGGGGGGAAGTGGAGGACGAGTGCTGAGATTGATGAGATGGAGAGTTATTCAGTGATGTCCTGCAGGGTCTTGTCTGATAAAGTTCCTGCAGTGATCGCAAAGGCTATTCACACTGTCACAACAAATGCCTGCAAAACAACGCTTCCAGCAGGTTCTGTTGGATCAGTGCATTGGTATGGGTTTTCGTTTGTTGGTGTTTTGTGCAGAATGTTCATTCGCTGTTTATCGGGTCATGGAGTGTTTGAACAGTCTGGTGTGACATTTTTTTTTTCTCATCCTCATCCAACCCCCACATAATCAGACTTGATCATGAACCACCGCCATGACGATGAGCCAAACGCCTCTGCCAACTCTATAGAAATAAACGTGTGTGTGTGGATGCAACTGCCTCATAGTGGAAAAGCATTGAATATAGTATGTGTTACTGATGAGTAATTCATTGCATTTTTTTTGCAACAACACCTACTTCCTCAAAAATACGAGAAGCGCAAATAGTGAATATAGTACACATCTGCAGGAGTTCAGTAACTTTTAATCTTTTTATCAACTCATTTATCACTCAATTGTTATTGGCCTCACTGTAAAAATACTTTTCTTAGACAGAGTTTTTGTCTTATTCTCTAGTCAAAATATTGAAAAATTCTTAAAACAAGAAGCATTCATTCATTCATTCATTCATTTTCTTGTCGGCTTAGTCCCTTTATTAATCCGGGGTCGCCACAGCGGAATGATCCGGCAACTTATCCAGCATGTGTTTTACGCAGCGGATACCCTTCCAGCTGCAACCCATCTCTGGGAAGCATTTATACATTCTCATTCACACACATACACTATGGACAATTTAGCTTACTCAATTCACCTGTACTGCATATCTTTGGACTGTGGGGGAAACCGGAAACACAGAAATGCCAACTGACTCAGCCGAGGCTCGAACCAGCGACCTTCTTGCTGTGAGGCGAACGTGCTACTCACTACGCCACCGTGGCGCCCAAAACAAGAAGCATTTTCTAGACAAATAAAAAATACTGTTTTACTTATAAAAAAAAAAAAATTATACGTCAAAATTAAGAGATTTTCCTTTGAACAAGAAACAGAATCTGTCATTGGGGTAAGTTATATAATCTTGCTTTTGCTTACCCAACTGGCAGATAGTTTTATGGAAAAACACTTAATTTTGATTGATTATTTCTGAAAATTAAACAATTTTTTTTGAAGTTTTGAAGATGAAGATTTTTAAAAATATATATTTGAAATAGAACAAGACAAAAACTCCCAAGTAGCAGAATCATTTTTTCAGTGCATTAGACAAAACAAATCCCTCAGTGATGATAAAACACATGGTAATCAAAACAGTTGTTCTAATAATCAAACAAGCAAAAACTCCTTGGGGGGTAAAAAAAAAGGTTTCGGTGAGTTTAAAGTAAGGAAAAAAGGAAAAGCTGTAACAAACAGGAGGACCAGCCACTACCATCAGAATAACATTTATTTAACATTAACATAAATAATATAAAGTAGCGATCAGAACATTTAGTGTGAACATGTCATGGTCAGAAGCAGCTTTACAGAAAATAAAAGATAGCACAGATTAAAAAAAAAATAAGAAAAAATACTACCAACCCTATTTGAAAACATTACAAATGATGGAAGAAGAATACACCAAGGACATTGCAGTATTTTGCTTATCTCCAACTATTGACAGCAGATTCGGAGAGCTTCACAGCAGCTCGATCGCTCTGTGGTGGAGGATTTGCACTCACGATATCTTTACTGCTCTACCTAACAAATGTAATGTTTAGAACATTACAGTTCGTCACGCGTTCTGTTCTCTTACCCATTCACTCGTCGCCATGATTTACGGGTTATTTTATCTAATTTGTTGACATTATGGAGCCTTTATAAACATGCGGGAGACTTGCGGATGTTTCGGGAGAAGTCATAGGTTGGATGAGACACTAGATAGCGGCGATCACTCTGCTCCTGCGAGTTGCGCTATTATGCCTCTTTAAGACTAGCAAAGACTTTGTAGCTGCCTGTCGCTCTGGGTGACGACCTGCTTCATGTGCAACTATCAAATACATCCTACTTCAAATACAACCGGCCTCTGAGCAAGCCGAGAGAGGATCACGTGAGCTCCTATTGGCTGTCGCTAAAAGTTGCTCTTTGTTTGCATAAAGTTGAAGTATTCTCAACTTTGTCGTATCACTCGACACGCCCACCTGGTCACCAACGGTCACTGTAACTCGTGTAGACAGTCGCTCGCTCTCCGTTGAAATGAACAGTTGCTTGTCGCTTTGCTGCTGCTAGTCACTTGTAGTGTGAATGAGGCTTTAGACTGTATAAACAGTGGTAGCACCACATCTGTATATATTTTAGCTGTTGTGATGCAAGCGCAGTGATGGCTGACTCCCTCATACAACACTTACCTCCTTGCATGTTTTAGCTGCTGTGTGTATAACCTGGAAGTATAATTTGGGTGTCCTGGAGAGTTTAGCTCCAACTTGCTTCAACACACTTGCCCAGAGGTTTCTTTTATATCTAGTAAGAGCTTGATTAGTTGGTTTAGGTTTGTTTGATAAGGTTAGAGCTAAACTCTCTAGGAAACCAGCCCTCCAGGACCATGTGTGAACATCCCTGGTTTACGAGATCGGCCGTGTTGGAGAGTAGCGATCGAGTCATAAAATGGGATCGGCCGATACCGATCTCCTGCTGATAGATCGGAGCATCCTTAATATAAAGTAAGTGAAACGAATAGTCAGGGCCAAGTGGGACAGTCAACGAAGCTTAACCGAGCTCCATGCCAAGGCGATCGCTCAGAAAACCTTTCTCACACAAACACGTCACCTCCAACCTGTAATTGAAACGCACTCACTGCCGATAGACTGGGACGCCACACGCACTCACAGCCCATAGGTTAGGACGTCACAAACTGGAAAGAGAAAGGAAATCTACTGCATCATTCTATTGTGTTTATGCTTTGTTTTTGCTAAAGTTTGAGTTTGAAAAAATGTTTGTGCTTGCCTAAATTTGTAGAAAGATGTTTAGTTTTGATTATTGTGATCCTGCACCAAATGAGCAGGTCAGCCAGCTTCATCCCGCAGGCCGATCCATCATCATTTTACTTATTCTGGTGCTGTCAGCAAAACATCCCACTTATCCCACCTGGTCACCAACGGTCGCTGAAACTCGTGTAGACAGTCCATAGACTGTAAAAGATATGGACGTAGTATCCGCAACGTCACCCATAGGTTTCTGATGAACCCAAAAGAAGCTACTTGTAGGCGTGGCCAACCGTCGCCATTTTGTTCGCGTGTCATCGCACCAACCAAGGCATACCAAACAAGGGCAAAGAGGTGCTACAGGACGCATGCTGGCATTTAGCTAACAGCTTTCTTATGGGAGAAACGCATAATAATTTATTACCTGCGACTCGTTTGTGTTCTGACCACATGTGCTTGGTTGTATACTATATCATGAAAGTGTTTTTAAACACTTATTATAAAGTCTGTTGAAAACACTGTTGTAATACATCAAGCCACTTAACATCGTTCTTATGACGTTTTTGAACAGGAAGAAAGTGCGAATTACATCCAAATACTTCAGATATAGTCTGTGCTAGTAAATGCAGGGCTATTTAGGAAATCCAGGCATAACACTGTATGACAACGCTTCAGATGACGATTTTATAGACCACAGGTGGTAAATCTGTCAGATTCTGGAGTGCATTAGAGTTCTGAAGGACATTATAAATCATAAATTATCCTAAATAAAGCAATTACATTTATAGATATGGTATATAAGTATATAATTTCACTCACCTGGGAAACGGAGGCCACGTGAATGGTTTGTGAGCACAATTAAGTGCACACAGCATGCCATATTATCTGATAATTGTAGGAAATAATTCTTAAAGGCAACTGACTGTGTAAAGCCACATAAAACAACACAAAAATACAATGAATATGCCGAAATCAGCAGCTAATCAGCCGGAATCAGCTGAGGTGACGTGCCGGCGGCCAGCGGCCAGCGGGACTAGCTGTCACTCAAGTGGCCACGCCTTTAATTATGCTAACTTAATTTAGCTTAATATAAAGGAAACGGATGAGTTATAAAAAAATTCACCCCCCTCACAGTTGTCATGAAGGGTAATATTAGCTATATGAACCAAAATCGTTCTTTGTACCAGGCTGTAAACACCTTTTTATCTGTGTTTACATTAGAGATTTGCTCTATTATGGAGCCAGGACTAGCGGAATTTCGATGAATTGCCGTTTTAGTTACTTCCGTATTGACTTCCCAAAACAGATAAAGAAACAGTTTGCTGTGGGTTCATTTGTTCATTTTTTTATGACCAATTATACAAATCTAACTGCTTTTCCAAATGATTTCTGAAAAAGTAAACAAGTCAGAATCAGCTTTCAAGCTAAATCTAATTCTGATTCATGTCAAATCATTGTATTTTTCAAGCGTGGCTGTTTAAATGCTTTTTCAAACGCAGGTGTGATTAAGCAACGCATTGCAAGCAGACGGTTAATGGAGAATGTGAATGTTTGGCCTCCGTGAGCTTCACAAAAACCTCTTTGAACGTAAAGACAATGAATGGGAGGAAATGAGATCCTCAACATTTGAATACAGGGCTCATCATTAATAACAGCCGACCTCAAATAGCTGATTAATGATTAGAGAGGCGTGATCCCTGAATATATTTATGATCATATGAAAGGCAGAAAGTTCATACCGTTTGTGTTACCAGGCAACTGAAGCAACTAAATGTTTGCTGGGAAGATAATGATTTGAGATTGAAGAACAATTGGATGAGCTGTCATGGATGGCGGAGTGTGCATAAAAGAGATGGAGCAGACACTTATGTTTTGCATTTCTAATGGTGCTGTTATTGTAGAGCCTGAAGGCTTTTTTTTTGACTTTCCATGTTCAGGGTATGCAGCCTGAAGAGTCCAAATGTCAGAAGAGCAGCTGTTAAATGCGCAGGGGGTGAGATATACGTGTAATTTCCGGTCTGCTGTACTAGTATGACTGATGTACATTGATTCAGTGTATGGGACAGATAGAAAGGATGAATTTATGTCTATGTATTTGGTCATAGTGTGTGTGTGTGTGTGTGTGTGTGTGTGTGTATGTGAATAAGTGTATGGGTGTTTCCTAGCTCTGGGTTGTGGCTGGAAAGGCATCAACTGCAGAAAACATATACTGGAATAGTTGGTGGTTCTATCAGGAGACCCTTGATAAATAAGGGACCAAGCTGAAGGAAAATGAATGAATGAATAAATATTGTTTATTGCTTATTGTTTTAATAGGCATATTGACAGTTAAAGGACAGATGCATATCTCAGATCACAGTATGGGTGAATTGATTGTATATTTAAAAAGGAGGAGAATGTTTTGAGTATTGTTTGGGTCAAGGCAAGCTTATACGGACATACCCTCAGTCTCTCAATTTTGATAAAGGAAGCAAGTCAGCTTCATATGTTCACTCCAGCACCTATATGTCCCAAATGCAATGCCATTGTGATGTCACAATTGTGTAGTTTCCAAGCGTTCAAGGGTTTAGGGGAGGGGTGTCAATCAAAAAGGGCCACAGTTTGGTTCCAACCCTGCTTTAACACACTTATTTGTTGGCTTCAAACAAGCCTGAAGGACTCAATTGGTTTGATCAGGTGTGTTTAATCAGGATTAAAGCTAAGCTGTGCAGAGTTTGACACCAGTGGTTTAGGGCAGTGGTCCTCAACCACCGGGCCGCGGACTGGTACCGGTCCGTAGATAAATTGGTTCGGGGCCGAACTAGAAGTGGTTAATTATTTTTTATTTAAACTATATTATTTTATATTTAAACTGCCTAGGAATTAATCTGCATCTTGGATGAATCCTGCAAGTGCAATGCGAGTCACGTGACAAGAATTGACAGATCAGCATCATGGTTATTTGAGTTACTGTTGCCTTTCTGTCAGCTCGAACCAGACTGGCCATTCTCCTCTGACCTCGGGCACCAACAAGGCATTTGCAGCCACAGAACTGCGAGTGGATATTTTCTCATTTTTGGACCATTCTCTGTAAACCCTAGAGATGGTTGTGTGAAAATCCCAGTAGATCAGCAGTTTCTGAAATGCTCAGACCAGCCCGTCTGGCACCAACAACCATGCCATGTTCAAAGTCATCTAAATCACCTTTCTTCCCCATTCTGATGCTTGGTTTGAACTGCAGCAGATCTAACCCTGTCTACATGCCTAAATGCATTGAGTTGCTGCCATGTGATTGGTTGATTAGAAATGTGCGTTAACGAGCAGTTGTACAGGTGTACCTAATAAAGTGACCGGTTAGAGTATATTGTGAAATGCTTTTGTTTTTATTGAGCCACATTCACATTCTACCCAGCCTGCACTGCGGCATGAATAATTAATATGGTTGCTTGATTTGATATTTCAGGCTTTATGAAGGTTGCCTGATATTTTTTCATCACTGCACTCTGTGGCACAGTATATAGCATGCTGTCCTAAACATTGCTTGGTAGTAATTCATTGTGAATAACCGAAACACACTTTTACTAGAGCCGTTTAAATGAAAGTATAAATAAGCCAAAAGACTATTTGCCTTTCATGATGTCAGTGGATTTTATAGGGATTATATCTCCTCAGCGACTGCTTTAATAGCGTTTAGAAAAGCATTAATACACTTTTCAGATTTCAGCATTTCACTTTATTCATCTTGACAGCTGTTGGTTAAATGCATCAATAAAGGAAATTTGTGGTCCATTTTGGCAGGCATAATAGCTTTTCCTTTCTCTTTTTTAATATGTCCCTTGGTTGTCTAATGGGAGTGAGTTGACTAATGGATTAGAGAGTACAACATGAGTTTTCAGCAACACCAATCAGTTTTTTAGCATTAAGCGGCATCTTGTGTCTCACAATAAGTTGAGCAGCCTCAGTTTGAGCTTTCTGTTCTCATTAGATCTAGGCCTGAAGAGCTGAGATCAACATGAGGCAGCTGCTGTCATGAATCAGGCTCTATTCATCAACACCAAGCTAATCAATTAGATTAAACGGGCTTTGGGTTGTTCAATAAGGAGTCAATACAAGATATCAGAGAAACACGGCCTGTTCCTTTCTGTGCTGCACTAAACTGCTGTCTTTCATCCTTATTGATGAAATGTTCTGTGCGATGAGACATGGCAGCAGGTACAGTCTAATTTATTGATACTGAAGCTTAATGTGCATATATAGCAAGGTCATGACTGGCAGTCTAATTGGGACTTAAAATATCTAGATATTTTACTAGGGATGCACTGAAATATTATAAATAAAATTTGGCTAACTAAAATAGTAACACTCTATATTTGTAATCTGATAAAGTAACTAACTGGGCAAACTCAATGTAATGGAGGACAGTTTGTCCATCCAATAAATTTCTTTAGCGACAACTCAAAAAAAAGAAAAAAAAAGAAGAAGAAGGAATTTACACAATGAATGCATGTGAGTGAGACCAACTCACTTTTTAAAAAATATAGTTCAACAACATCAACTTTTTATTCAATGGATTATGTTTATTTAACTTAAACATTTAATCTGAAAATACGTTATTGGGTAGAAACTCTTCTATTTATGTACTCTTCTGATCTTGCTATGAAGGTCATGTGAAATTACTTAACATCTCATCTAAAATTTTAGTTTCCTATTTGTCTGATATGGATAACATCAGTTTTAATTGGTCAAAAACAACATGGCGGCGATACATTGTGCATCACTACATTTTTTTTTTTGCACTCTTATAATTAATTTCACGTTAAATATAATATAAATATTATTTCATGTTCAAATTTAAAAACAACATAAGAAATTTGATTAAATGTTTTTGTATTTTATTGCTGATTTCTTTCGTTATTTAAACGTGGTAAAATGTGTTAAATGGAGAGGATAATTTTATTCAGGATGCTTTGATTTGACAGGAAAGACATTTTTACTTAAAAAAAAAATCTATTCTTTTACATTTTTGTACATTTTACAAAAAGTTACTCAACTGTTTTCAACACTGATCAAATTTCAACGTTGAAACCTGACAGAATAACATGCTATGAAATATCATGATATATAAAAATGTATTATAATCATGATATTAGTATATTGAGTTGATGAGGCTTTAATGTTTTCATATCTTCCTTCAAAGTAGGATATGTTACAATCAAAAAATTATTTTTTGCTGCTCATTTAAACTACCTAAAATTAGCTGAAACAACACTATTCTTGAGGATTGTTTGGGACAAATTAAATTGTTTTATGTTCAATCCACTTACATTTGTGTAAACAGCACAAAGGTGAACCCTAGTTTCTCAGAGCATAGAGTTGAAAATAAATACTTGTGACAGGAGTAGAGACAAGCGATACAACAATATTGGATATCCTTCCAGTATTGTGCAGGCCTGCTATGAAATCTGACAATCCCTGTATATTACCTGATGTGCATATTTATTTTTCTCCGTAACTGGAACACTAGACTCCGAGAAAGTGAAGAGTTGTCATTGTGTTATGGTTGTTGATGTGTTATTGTTTCTTCAGTCTCCTTGACAGCTCTAGAAGTGCGGCTTTCCTCTATCATGGCCTCAACACCGCCACCCCTCATGAAGAAGCACAGTCAGACAGACCTGGTGAGTCGCCTCAAGTCCCGCAAGGTCCTGGGTGTCGGAGGAGAGGATGATGACGGTGAGGTGCACAGGTCAAAGGTAAGATCGCACTGCTTATTTGAGATCTCTGGGAGATTTTTACCTAGATTGAAGGCCTTTTGATGTTGTCGAAGCTTTACTTGCTTAAATAATTGATTCATTTCATCTATTTAAATGTCATTATTATTACATAATGCATAAATAATAATAATAGTTGATATTAATATTATTTGTAAATGCATGTTTTGCTATCAATAAAATGTTACACCTTTGTTTTTCTAAAAATAATTTAGTATAATATACAAAAAAAGCATCTCATGTTAACACCTTAACAATCATAATATTGACTTTTCAGAAAAGTAATTCATTTGAATATTTATGACCGTGTAAATGTGCTGAAAAAGAGATCTCTGGCAGGACTGGCCATCTGTGGCTCAGCGCTATTGAAACTCACAGGGCTTTAAGGGAGTCCACATGAAACATGGGTGGCACTCAGTCGCCCTCTGTGGCCTTGCGATGTGCATCAAACCTCGGGTAGGGCCGCAGAGGAAGATCAAAGTGAACATCCATTAAGGGGCAGTCAGCCATTCGCCTGTGTTTCATCATAATGGCTGGAGATGTTATGCATGAATCCAGCTCCACACCAGCTTTCACGAGATGTGCTGGATAAATCAATCAAAAAGGCAAAGTAGATCTAGGTCTTTCTTTGCCTAAACTTTTGGGTGTACTATTTTAGGGTTATTTATTTATTTATTTATTTTTCTGAAATCCCTAAATGATTAACATTTATTTTGTAATCAGAACCATTGTCAGAATGCACAATCCAAAAATGTCAGTAAAACAATAAACAAAATTCAAAGTATTATTTCTGATAATAAAACTGATAAGGGTAATAATAAAAGACAATAATAACTGTGCTTAATATATGAAATATAATATTGATGTGAATAAATAATCTTTCTTAATGCTTGATATTAATTAAATATCAATTTATGAAAAATTCAATATTAATAATATTTTATTAAGTTCTTGATGTGAAATACAATGTAATATACTATTTTTAATAGTGAAAAATATAATTAATTATGAATAATTTTATTATTGATCATATTATTAATGAATAATTCATTCTTTTTTGATAATAATATTAAAAATAATAATAATAATGAGAAGAAGAAGAAGAAGAAGATGAAGAATACAATAAACAAGTTGCAATATAAAGGCATATATATTCAATTCCCTGCTTGAGGTGCCAATCTTTCACCTCTGTCTCTGCTCCCCATTCATTCCTGTCTCCCTCTCTATTGTGCTATAAAATAAAGGTGAAAAAGCCTAAAATAGAATTCTTTAAAAAAAAAATTATATATATATATATATATATATATATATATATATATATTATACAAACTACTTTTATATATAAATTATTTCATAAAATTATCATTACTTAAAATTATCATGAAGATTGCACATGTTATATTGATTGAAGTTATATAGATCAACTTCATAATCTTCATCACACAAATCAATCATCACCTTGGCTTCTGCGGTCGTGTGGTCGGATGTAATGCAGCATCTGCCTTTACAGAGCTCTCTCTGTTCCCAGCAGTGGTGGAGAGGTGTAAAATCCCACAGAAACAGCCTGAGCAATGTGTTGATTGACTGCTGCTCTCAGGACATGCTCTTGTGTCTCAGTCTGACATGCTTTCTTGAACATTATTATATATTTGTGATCACTTTTTCTCCTGTGAGTAATCCATGACTCATTAGATTATTATTGAAAAAAATATTCTTATATATTTGTATTTATAAAATAAGTTTAATAATATAATAAATCAAAGATGCATATTCAAATAAATGATTAAAATGACATTAAAAACGCACCAAATTGCATTAAAATGAATAAAAATCTGATTAAATGAAATAAGTAAATAAATATGCAAATAAATACAGTCCTTAATACAGTCCTATAATCAAAGTATAAATCAAAATTAAATTCTGTCTGAATAATATTTTAGACACGCTTATAAAGATTTTTTTGAGGAAAGCTTTACAGTAAGGTATTGTTTATGAAAATATGAATCAGTATGAAATAAGTGATGGTAACAGCAACCTGCTTGTTAAACCAGCCAAACAAACCAAAAAAAATGGTTGCCTTCGCTTATAGACAGACACTTGCAGAAATGTATTTGATTATGTATTGAAGGAACAGATGGAAGACTGTTAAACTGAAGTTCAACACATGGAACAAAACCTTTCCAAAACAGAGGCGTCTGACATCAGCAGCTGCTCTATGACATCAGTTTTACTGTAGGCCATTTATACGCACTCCTTAGAGGCTAAAACTGTCATTGTTGACACTCATCCCAATACAAAACACATGCAGAAGCACACTTTTTTTCCTAAAAGGGGCCTACAGCAACCAGATGCATTAAACAAATAAATAAATGTGGAGTAATTACACGCGCCCCTCATGGCAGGCACTTTTTAAAAAATACTTTCTTGATTTTCTTCTAAAATGACCTTTAGCCATGATTTGAGCACCTCGGCTTCCCATCAGAAGTTTTCATTAGCATTAAATGACCCTTGCTGTGCAGGCTTTTAGTGCGCATGGTGGAGCATGATGGACAGATCTCCCTCTTTTAGTGTGGAAGAAGAAAGAGAGAGCCTGCATGTTAAATGGACATAAATGTGTGTGGATTTTATTTTAGTCCTGAAAGCTACATATGTGTTGAGATTGAAATGGAAAGGAATGACGTAGCTTAATAGGGCTAATTATTCCTAAAATGCATCAAAGTAGGTGAAAAGGTTGTTTCTGTGCATCAAAAATATGTAAATGTACATTGCTAGTGTGTAGTTTCTTTTTCCCATTTGATATACAGTATGGTAAGCCTTCTAGAGTTATTATTGCTATATTATATTATTTACTGGTAGGCTTTGTTAATAAGTTTCTTTATCTGGCATCTGCTGCTAACTGAACAGATACACAGAATCTACTGTAGACAAGAGCAAAAGTTTGTTAGGAAATTTGGCAGATGGTTGCCGTTGTCTGGGGAGGATTGTTCAGTTTTTAAGGCCAGGCTTAGCGAAAGGTCTGTTAACCTTCTTATCTTCACCACCTGTTTCCTTTTTGTCTTCAGAAATGTAGATTACCGTTCGATGACTTGGGACAGTTAGATTTAAAAAAAGTATACTTTTATTCAGCAAGTATGCACTAAACTGATAAATTGTCATGTATAAAAGGATTTCTGTTTCAAACAGTTGCTGTCTTGTGCATCAAAGCATCAGAGAAAATGTATTTCCAAAAATAATGAACAGCTCAGTTGGTTTTTACTTTGATCATAGTAGGATATGGTTGAGCTTGATAAAAAAAAAAACACATTAAATTGATTTCTATTTTGATTGTGTGATACTGAAGGCTAGAGTATTGACTCCCTAAAATAAGTACAAAATAAAAAGAAATATATATATTCAAAGTCTTCAGTGTGGCGTGATCAATCATAAATAATTTTATATGGTGATTTGCTGCTCTAGTATGATAAATGATCATTAATGATTCTTACAACTATTGGCTTTATAGTATTGTGGAAACTGCAATACATTTTCTTTTAAGGATTCTTTGGCAATTATTTTCAAAATAATAGTGTTGATTTGCTATATTTCTTTAAATATTTTTTTTTACTTTCACTCATGAATAAAAGTAAATACATGTTCAGTGGTTCATTTCAATGCTATTGTTTCAAATTCTACAAAAACGTAGAAGAACGTAGAGCTGCTCATCAGTTTTCACTGTCACTAACTAGTACTACTACTACTACTACAGTAACAACGACATTTACTACAACTACTATATTATAGCTATTATAACTATTATTATTCATTTTTGAATAATGAATAATAATTCATTAGAAATTATTTCTAATGAATCACGTGAAATGGAAAACTGGAGTAATCATACTGAAAATTCAGCTTTGAATCCCAAGACAACAGTTGTTTTATATTGCAATAACATTTCACAGTTTGTGATGCTGGTTGAGGAACACGATTCCTGACTCACCTCTCTAAAACACCCCAAAATGGCTCAATAATATATAGGTCTGTTAACTGTGCAGGCCATGGAAGATGTTCAACTTCACTTTTAGCTTCATCAAATCACTCTGTCGCCAGTCTTGCTTTATGTATTGGTGCATTATCATCCTGATACACTGCACCAGCTTCAGGATGCAATATTTGAACCATTGGGTGCACATGGTTGTCCAGAATGGTTCGGTAGTCCTTGGCAGTGACAAGACCATCTAGCACAAGTATTAGGCCCAGGGATTGTTGTAATATTGCAGCCCCAACATCACTTATCCACCCCTATGCTTCACTTTTGGCATGCAACAGTCTGAGTGGTACGATTCTTTGGAGCTTTTCCAGAACGTAACTCTCCCGGATGTCGGAAAGACGGTAAAGGTGGACTCATCAAAGAACAATACACGTTTCAGATTGACCACAGCCCAAGATTTTTGCTGCTGGCACCATTGAAACCGATGTTTTGCATTGGCACAAGTGACTAAAGGCTTGGCTATAGCAGCTCGGCCATGTATATTGACCCTGTGGAGCTCCCGATAAACAGTTGAGAGTTGTGGTGCACATTTAAATCGGCAGAGAGTTGGGCAGCTGTGGTTTTATGTTTTTTTTTAATACAATCGGTGTTAGCACCCGTACATCCCATTCAGACAGCTTCCCCTTGCGTTCACAGTTGCTTCTGTTGGATGTGGTTTGTCCTTCTTGGTGGTATGATTTTTTTTTTTTTTTTTTTTTTTATATTATAACATTTATTTAAAGATTTACAATCACAGAACAGTGGTATAGGTGTCTCATGTCATCATATACAATAATATAGCCATCTATTATACAATCGTCCATCGGCTAGTAATTCAAGTCTTTTATGAAGGGTAAAAACAAAAGGTGAAGGGTAAAACCAAAAAATAAATAAATAAAATAAAAAGTCTTTCAAGATACATTCTCCAAAAACTCCCACAGAGGGTTCCAGATATGCCAGAAATCATCAGATTTCTGACGCAAGTCATAAGTCAGTTTTTCCAAGGGTAAGAAAATTGCAATCTGATCTATCCACATATTGACTGAAGGAATGTTAGGAGAGGACCACAACAGAAGAATACATTTTCTTGCTAGATATGTACAAAAGTGTAACACAGATTCTAGTCCATGACTAAGGTGTAGAGCAGATTTACAATTGAGAAGATAAACAGCTGGAGATAGGGCAAAAGGTTTACCTATAATCTTCTGTACTAATTTGTGGATTTCTTTCCAGTATGTCTTAATCATGTCACAGTCCCAGAATACATGCATCACAGTACCAACATTGGATTTGCACTTAAAACAACTTCGAGAAACATTAGGAAATATCTTATTCAGACGAACTGGTGTTAAATAAGTTCTGTAAAAGAATTTAAAATTTTGCTCGTGGTTTGATATTGTGGCACCTTTAAAAAATATACCAGAACAGATTGAAAGCCATTCTTCTTCACTAAAATTTGTTCCACAGTCTTTCTCCCATATAATTTTCAAGGAGGTAAGGGAGGAACACCCTAAATTAGATAACAGTGAGTAAAAAGAAGATATCTTCCCTTTGAGGGAAAATGAAGAATACAATTGTTTTTCCATGTCAGAAAGATCAAGACGTACTCCGCCATCCTTAAGGGATGATTCTAGAAAATGTCGTAGCTGCAAAAATTTGTAAAAGTCATTATTTGGTAAATTAAATTCCTGTTTTAATAACTGAAATGATTTCAGGTTCCTGTTGTCAAATATCTGATCTAATTCCAAAATCCCCTTTAATCTCCATGATCGAAAACCAATGTTTTGAATAGCAGGGGGTAAATCAGGGTTACACGAAATAGGAGATTTTAAGGAAAGAGTATAAGGAATATTCAAGTACTTTATCACATCTTTCCATGCTAAGAGAGTGTTTGATACTGTGAAGATGTTGAATACAGAATCAAGTTTATGTACACTATTAATAAATGGTAAAGTACATAACAAATTTGGGGAGCTTCTCATAGATTCTATACCCAACCACTGAGAATCCATTCTATTAAGAAACCAGTTTAACATATTTTTTATTTGGGCAGACCAAAAATATAACTGGAAATTGGGTAATGAGACCCCTCCTAATTCTCTGGGTTTCAGTAAAGTAGAAAATTTAACTCTAGTCTTTTTTTTATTCCAGATAAATTTTGATATGATGAAATGTAATTTTTTAAAGAAAACAGGGTTCAGATAGCAGGGCAGACTTTGAAATAAAAAATTTAACCTAGGAAGAATATTCATCCTAATTACATTAATCCTGCCAATAAATGATATGGGAAGATCTGACCAGTTAAACAGATCCTGTGTAATTTTAGAAATTAATGGGGTGTAGTTAGCTTTCAGTAAATCACCCAGGTTGGGTGTAACATTTATTCCTAAATATTGAAAACCGGAGGAAGTTAAGCGGAATGGAGAATCAAAAATGTCTTCCGAAGGGGCATTCAGATACAGAGCCTGAGATTTATTTAAATTAATCTTATATCCTGAAAATGTGCTATATTCTTTAATAATAGAAAGAATTGCCTTAACAGAAATTTGGTGGTATGATTCTAACATTACCCTTGATACTGTGGCTCTTGATTCATCACAATGACTTGCTGTCTTGGTCACAGATGTACCATTGAAATGCTCACCAACAATTTGTCCTATTTTGAACTCTGATATGTCACACATAATGTTGTGTGCATTGCAATATTTTAAGTAAAACCATGCTGTTATTCTGCTAATTAGCCGGCAGCTAGCTCTCTGCAACTCTCACATGGTCGCAGCAGGGGGTGCCCAACCTGCTGTCTGTGTGGGTCCTAATGCCCCAGTATAGTGTAGGGGACTCTATACTGCTCAGTGAGCGCCGTCTTTCGAATGAGTCGTTAAATCGAGGTCCTGACTCTCTGTGGTAATTAAAAATCCCAGGATGTTCATCGAAAAAGAGTAGAGGTTTAACCCCGGCATCCTGGCCAGATCTGCCCATTGGCCTCTGCCCATCATGGCCTCCTAACCATCCCCATATCATAATTGGCTTCATCACTCTGTCTCCTCTCCACCAATCAGCTGGTGTGTGGTGTGTGGTCTGGCGCAATATGGTTGCCGTCGCGTCATCCAGGTGGATGCTGCACACTGGTGGTGGATGAGGAGACCCCCCCCCCCCACTCCCCCCCTGTGTAAAGTGCTTTGCGTGCCCAGAAAAACGCTATATAAATGTAAGGAACTATTATTATTATTATTAATTAAACCTGTACTATTATTAATGACACTCTGTACTCACTGGTGAAATGTGCAGGTAATGAGGATTGGCCACCAGGCTGGTCAAATTTAGCCATAAAACTTCCAACACTAAATTGGCCAGTGTTTCAGTTTCATTGTTCTGTCCATGTATACGTGTATATAAATGTCCTTTATATAATGTAGCATTCATAATGTGGCCTACTTATTTATATCAGATTCACATGCTTATTCGTTTGGTATTTCAGCATCGTGCTATAAAATACTAAGGCTGTTTGGGCTTTATATAGACCTCTTCTAAACAGAGCTTTCTCTTGCAATAGCCCATGTCACTTATGAAATGATGAGAGCACGGCTGCCCAAAGAAAGCAGTATATTGTACCACCTTCCACATTCTTATCAGTCTGGGTCTGGTTCTGTCTGAAGCGCCTGTGCTCCCCTGTGGCCCACACAAACACAAAGCCCTCATTGTGAAACCACCCAGCCTGCTGTCAAAATAGGCCTATTAAATCAAAACAAACCTCAAACTTTCCTTTCATTCCCTCCAGATGCTACAACACGGTTTTCAATTTCACAAAATAAGTCTGTACGTCTACATGGGCCATTCAGTCTTGGCAGGCTTGTGCTGTCAGCAAATCTGATAATCCCTCTGTGTGAGCAGTTTTCCTAAATTGAACAAACCTTTAGCGCACCACCTTGCTCCACTTATAAAATGTTGCTTTAAAGTTGTATTAATAATTTAATTTTTACCAACCGGCCAATACTGATGAAGTCTGTGTTTTTGTGCGTAGTCCAGTATATTCAGCAAGATCAATCCAAATAGAAATACAGGGATGATGGAAAGTTTCCATTATTTGCCCTGATAGCAAACTAAGAATCGTTGAAGTAACATTAAGGGACAAACACATGGATTCATTTATTGTCTTAAATTTGGCATCACAGAAAATGGGTGGTTTGTAGTGCTTGCCGTAGGTGAAAGGAACGCTCTGATTGGCTGGTCAGTTATGAATAAGAGCCACAAACAAAATGAAACTATGCCTTTTAAGAGGGAACACAAAGAAGTCTGATGTCATTTTGTTGTATTTCTGAAAGGTTGTGGATTATCAGACATATTTGCACGAGTTAGTGAGCGAGAAGTACTGTGAAAATGTGACGCAAACACTGCTTTGTTTATAGTGTGTATGTGTGCAGCACTAGTTTTGTTTTACAATACTGACACTGCTACCTGCTGGTGTGGAAAGATACATCCTCTTACAAAGTCACAAAATACTAGGGGTGTCAATTAATTGTTTCTTTGATGCACTGCGATGCAGATGTGAACATACAGTATCGATTCAGTAATTATCATAACCGGTTATTATGTACTGACGTCATTTATCTCATATGTGTTAAATGGAGGTAGTTTACTATGGCGAGGGAGGAGACCGTGAGTATTTAAAGCGCTCCAACTACTTAAAAAGCAGACAACTCTGCACAATTCACTGCTTGTGAGGTTTCTGGACAGTCTTTCACTGACAGGGAAGTACATCAGAAAAAATGAAAGCTGTAAACTCTCTCTCTCACTCTCTGTAGCCCCATTGACCTGCTGGCGTGTTTGTGAGGTAATGTTTTATCTCCTCTCTCGGCTGTTATAACAATAACGTTACTTGTGGATCCAGACACAAGCGTGTCTGCAGAGTGAGTTTTCTCCACTGCGTCGCCGTCTATAATGGATCAGCTGATCACCATGGCGGTTTAACATCAGTGTCTGTGTCAGTGTTTGCTGAACAGCCGCGCTGACAGTCAGAGCCAATCGCAGCCTTTTCTGTTGAGTGCATGATCAATGATAGGCATTTAAGAACTCGCTCAAAAAGCAAACAGGATAACATTTATGTTTGTTAATTTGCTATGAATGCTCATGCTGTTCTGTGCATGTCCTTGAGTTTTGTTTGATGCAGTCAAAAAGAGTTCTTTCTTTAAGCAGGTAAAATTAAAGGTACAGTATATCTGACTGCTTGCATTAAAGGACAAAATTGCATTACATACAATATTTAACTAAATATATATATATTTATAAATGATAAATTTGAATCCAAGAATTGTTGTGTTGCTAATTAAAATATTAAATTGTTTATGGAAAGCATTGTCAGTGTACTGTGATGAGATATCGGATTGAACCAAATCCGACAATAATCATAACCGAACCGCACTGTGAGACCAGTGTAGGTTCACATCTCTACAACTCAGCAAAAATTCTAGTGTTAAACATAGTGTTTTTTTTTTTTTTGGTGTTGTTCAGTGTTAAAACCGGAGTACATTTTAATCCATGAGTGTGAAAGAGCGTATATTTAAAAGTATTTTTTTTTTACTGTTAAACTTTTAACCCAATATGCAGTGTATTTCCCACTAGTGGTGGGAAGTCCAGTTTTTCCCTCGAACCGGTTCTTTCGGACAAATATTGATCGAACCAGTATTTTACTGAGTCTTGATGATATAATAAATTATAAGATATAATAAATTAATTCTCATCAGAAGCAGTGTACTGTATGCACTATTTAGCTTATATACACATGCATAATCCATTAATGAATGAAAAGATCAATGAACATATAATAAACTATTTTCAACATATTTGATCACTGTTATCTGTCACACACACCAAGTGATTATATAGGAAAAAAGGTAATATATTAACACTTTAAAGGGTAACACACACTCCAGTTCGATGTAAGAATAAACTCTTACTGTGGTAAAATAAACTCTGTGAGTAATGTGCACATTTCACATTTTAGAAAGTGTTATTTTATCTCCAAAGTGGGGGGAGTCATATGTACACCCAAGAAGTGTTAAGTTCAACTCAAATTGAGTTAAATGTACACTTTGTACAAATGTACAAATTGAGTTAAATTTTGCTGTGAAAATACACATTCTCGTTTCAAACATCTGCCATCTGTTTGGTGAATTCACACATGTTTTTTTTTTTGGGTCCAGATGTCTGTGGACAAGAGGCAACAACACAGTCTGTTTTCGTCACAGCTAGTACTTTGATATCAGCTTGGTGTGTCTTGGGCTTAAGATGCTGTGCGTTTGATACTGTTTTTATACCAGAAACAGAATACTTGAGTGATTCCAAATTCAGGCTAAGCTAGGAATTTAAAAATTATTACACACTTTTTTTTTAACAGATGTTGAATTTAAAGGTTTGAATTTCTAAAGTGAAAACATGGCATATTAAGACATTATATGTAATAAAGCAGACTGTACCTGAAAACGCTTTACATGTTAGAGACCAATGGAAAATGGAAGAAAATTTGAATATATCAGAGGACGATTGGGGGAATGCTTGTGAAATACAGTGGAAATCTACAAGCTCAGTTATTTAGAGAGAATTCAGTTTGGAAGAATGTTGTTGGGCTATTTTTAACACACCATCACTAGGCCCACATGGAATCTGCGCACGCAGAATTCCACAGATTTTTAGTCCATAATTGATTCTGTCTATTTATTTGTGTAAATGTGTATACATTTGTATTAATTCAGTTTTTACATTTATTTCAGTAATATTATTCACTAATATGAAAATATTTATATGATTTATTTACAATACAGTTCGAGAAGTAACATTTTCTGTCTTTTAATAGATATTTTATATGAGATACTTGCTTTTTTTTATTAACTAAAGTGGATCTAATTGGATTCACATTGTAAATATTAAATAAAAATTAAAAAGGTATGACTTGTTATTTCACATATTAAGGTTTTGGTTATGATACTTCCAAAATAATTATGCATAAATCCGCAGATTTTAAACTAAATTCTGCGCAGAAATAGCAAAAAATATCCGCAGATTCTATCTGGCCCTAACCATTACAGAAAGGACACCAATGGAAGCTGGAGATTATGTCAGCAAAAAGTAGCCACTATCTGTTTCAGAAACTAGCTCCATTTTGGCAATAGATTAAAATGAATTTAGAAGCTGTTTTTGAAGTAGACATTGTTTTTAATTGTGAATCTCTATGTTTGGGGAATTTATTAGCTTAGCTAGGTTAAACGGAAAGAATAAGATTTTGTTGTTTCAACTAGTAAATAATAATACTTTCATTCCGTTATTCCAACTACTAAATAGTAATTACTGAAAATGGTTTCAACCAGAGTCACCCAGTGTTGAAGAATTAGTTGATACATTATACAGTATATGTGATCTTTTTCAGAATTTTGTCTTCTGAGTGAACAGATAAACTTAATTAAACTAGTTTGACTGGATTTGTTTTAGTCTGTAACAATATTTAAACTTTTCTTTTCTCTTTTTTATTTATATGCATTTAGTTTCTTAAAAGAAAAACAATATATAAACAATTCTGTGCTTTTGCAGATCAGCCAGATGTTGGGGAATGAGATGAAGTTTGCTGTTCGTGAGCCTATTGGCCTTCGGTAAGACTTTTCGTCAAATCACACCAGTGACTTCAAACTTGCGTGTGTCTTAGCGTGTGACATCAGACACTCGACTAATTTAATTGCTCCAACGTTCCTTGCAGTTTTATTTTTGCCAAACCTTGAGTCTTTGGTTGTGGCTCATTTGTGCCTTATTAGAGGCCTCTTAGTTTGATGTGTGGTGTCTTTCTCTTGCAGGCTTTGGCTCCTCGTCTCTGCTGTGCTGTTTACATCAACATCCTTAATGGTGAGCAGTTTACTTCCAATGCCTGGTGCTCTGGCTTTCATCTTACAGTTCATGATCCAAAATAAACCAAGCCTCATTTGTGTTTAAGCAAATTATTTTAATGCCTTTCAAAAGCTTGGACGAGTAAAATTCATAATGAAATGAATACATGTATTTAGCAAGGGTGCATTAAAGTGTTCAGGAGAGTAGTGTCAATTTGAATAATTTGAATAAACTAATAAACAGATGCAAATTATATATATATATATATATATATATATATATATATATATATATATATTTTTTTTTTTTTCAAATGTGTTACTAATGATGTTTAAGGATTTTTGAGGATTTTTTTTCTTCTTATTATTTATTATTTCACATTATGTTTTTCTTGTGGGTGAAGTCTTATTTTAGTTTGGCTGGAATAAAGAAATATTTAAAAAAATGTAAAAACTGAAGCCCCTTAAATAGTTTTTTTTGATTGGCTTCAGAACAAACAGCTGTTATCCAATAACTTGTCTAATTAATCTAGTTAAGCCTTTAAGTTGCAATTTAAGCTTAATACGTGTATCTTGCAAAATAATTAGTACAATATTATGTATGTGCATCACGACAAAGACAAAAGAAATTATTAAAATGAATTCTAAAAATGTGTTAAAAATAATCACTCTGTTAAACAGTAAATAAATGAAAAGAAATGATACTTTCAAGATCAGTTCAGTTCTATTAAAGAGCACCTATTTTGCATCATAAAAGTATGCATTATAAAAAATATTTTGGTTTTGGGAGTCTCCAACAACAGACTGATATGCGTGCAGATCAAAAAACACTTATTGTTTTATAATATGCATTTTTTTTAACTTAATTTTCCCAGCGACTCCCACATGATTCGTTCAGCGATTCATTTGTTCCCAAACCCATCCTTAGTGCGAAGCTAATCTGCGCTCATTGGACCGATGACCCATTCTACTGTGATTGGTCAACTACGTTCAGTGTGAGACAGAGAAATGCCCACCATGGCTACAGTATGAAGTAATGCAGTTAAACACCAGCATATTACTCTACTCTTAAACCTAACCCCAAGTAATAACGAAACACATTCAGTATTAATCCACACTGTGGCAAAAGTTGAACTATTATGAAAATTGACGGCAGAGGATCACGAGTTCCGAAATGCATTTAAATAGGTAAAGGAAGAAGCACGCGTCACATATTTAACGTGGTTTTGGGTGTAATATGTGAGGAGCCCCATACAGATTTAACCTGAGAGATATAGTACAAGCACTGATCTATAATCGATACGTGATTACAAGCCGTGCGGTGCAATTACAACTTATAACACACAATTAAACACATATTTTGCAAACTACACAAAACGAGGCAACAATTTTAATTTCACCTACTTGTTATGATCCGGACGAAGAGGAAACTGGTCCATATGAGCTGTAACAGTTACTGACAAAGTCCCTGTCAAAGTCTGACAAAATCTCATAGTCTCTGCTGCTCCTTCAGTAGCAACTGGCCGGCGAATTCAGCGAAAAAGGACAGGAACAAACACAGCACTAGGTTGGCTTTACTGTGGTATTGTGGTAACTTCATACCTTTATTCCCCGCAGCCAAATCTCCATCTGTCAGTGATCATCATCTTCTCGTCATGATCAGTCCTGTGATCCCCGCGCCTCAGCTAGAGTCTGAAGGGAAAGTGTGTTCACATATGTAGCGTATCGACATCGGTGCGATCAAGCAAAAGATCCGGACCGGATCCATTTATTCGACTCTGAGTCAACTATTTCGCTAAAGAATCAATAGTTTTCAGTAATTTCAATAGCACTTTCAGATTTAAACCTCAGCTGGATGTTTTCATTCACTTAGTGCTGTGTTACATTGCACGGAAGGTCAAACCCATAATAATTCAGTTTTCTATAATAACTGTTTTATAATTTTATATGTTAAAAAATTGTATTTATTGTAAAATTATTTTTTTTATTTATTGTAAAAAAGTTATTTAGAAGTAAATAATATCATATTGTTACTGTTTTACTGTATTTTCATCAAATAAATGCAGTTTTAGAGAGCAAAAATGGCATTTTTTGGAAATTTGATTTGAAATTAAGAGAAAATCCTTCATTTATTATTATTATTATTATTATTATTATTATTTCTTCTTCTCTCTCTGTCATCTTAAATACATTTTTGCATATATATCGCATCTCCCTACTGGTCCAGTGATGTTAGTCATTATGTAACCTCTTTGTTTGTGTTGTAGGCTCTGGCTTTCCCCAACCAGCTCTATGAGATAATATTTGAGCTCACCACCACCAGGGTCTCCATCAGACTCTACGGGGGAGCCCTTCTATGTATGTACAGCTTTAATGGGATCATTTTGAATGGAAAAGCTGATCAAAGATGATAGTAACTACAAAGTCGCCTCTTCTGACTGACTTATGTAGTGTATAAGATCACATAAATGCAGAAAGCCTTTCCATATGTGTCTGGCCATTTCACACAGAGGTCAAAGATGAAAAGGGGTTTTCAGAAATCAAAACAAGAAGTGCTGAAATGTATACTGTTTTTATCGAAGCACAAAAATGTGCGTATCATGTTTTTTTATTTATAGAAGACACAGACTAAAATGGTATTAAATGTATACATCGAAATATTGTCAGACATATTTAGAACAACAATCATTTGATGACATATTAATATTAATTCTATTGAATAATCACAGTTTAGCCCTAATAAAAAACAACAAATTTCAATGTAAAAGGGAATCAATTTATTGAGTACTTTAACAAGAGAGCAGTGATTTGAATCCTAGTCAAAACACCTTAAATCCCCCCTTACTTTTTTCTTTTCTCTCTTAATTCTTTTTTCCTCTTCCCCCCCCCCATTTTTTCCTGTACTATTTTAGTTCTCTTATACACATAATATTAACATTATGTTACAACTTTTTGTTTAAAAGGAAAAAAGTGTACATATATAAGTTATAATTTGTACTGATGCAAAAAAAGATAATTTTAAGTAGACACTTTTATGAATTTTATGTGATGAATGAAAGATCTTGTATTTGACCCATATGCAAACATTTTTAATAAACAAACAGTCATTTAATTTCAAAGTACAAAACATAAAATTTTATGTACAGGCATGGACAAAATTGTTGGCACCTTTCTGTTAAAGAAAGAAAAACTACAGTGGTTACAGAAATAGCTTGACATTACAAACAGTAATGATTAATCAAAATGACTGGAAATAAACTATTGAATATTCGAACTGTGGTTCAACAGAAGCATTAAAATGGCAAACTAATGAACCTAGCCCGGACAAAAGGGTAACAATTTTGTCCATGTCTGTATACGGTAAGTTCTACAAGGAAAATGTACATCCATGGATTGAACATGCTAGAACGCTGTACCATATTAATGTTAAAGCATGAATCATTCTGTTACGCACATTAAAATGCACATCTCTCCACATATGTAGCATATATATATGCACTCCTTTCTGCTTTTTCGCTCCATCTCAATTTATGCATAGCAAATGTCTAATGTAAACACATTTGCGCAAGCCTGTCTCCCACTCACAGGAAATATTCATGACTAGATGAGGCTTTCGCTGCCAGATTAGTGTATGATTTCAAGAGGTATGAATATTTAACGCCTTGGTTTTAAAAAATGGATGAGTCCATTCAGTTGCATTTATCCACATATAGGGCAAGCCTTTCAGAGGCTAGCCAGTGTTTCCGTATGAGGCCTACAGTATAATGAAGCCCTGCTGCTCTCAGGATGCTTCACAACAACAGCACATGCAAGGCCTCAAGCTTACAGTCAGCTGTAGGAGGTCCAGTATTATGAAAGATTGCAGGCATGGCTTATGGGTGTGTGAAAGAGGCTTTTTTTATAGTGGGAATAAAATCCCTTTTATTCATGTGCCTTTATTTCATTACCAACAACAGATTTGATTCTGTTGAAAGTTTTAACTCCTCAAATTGTCTATATTTCAGTATATCTATTGCAAACCAGTGGGGGATATGTAGAGTTTTTTGCTCGTGTGCTTACATAAGTAAGTAAAATAGCTCTGAAGATATATATTTTTGCGCCTGCTATTTTAAGATGCATTTTGGTTGGATCACAAGTAGACAACGGAGATATGTTGACAATAGACCTGGTGTTGAAATTTCACTTTTGACCACCTTTGTTTTGAGTGCCTATGGGTGGGATTATGTATCTGCTGGATCTTAAAAAGTCTTAAATTCCAAAAACAAAGGCCTTAGTCTTAAATTCACTGTCTTGTAGGTCTTAAATAATTTTAAACAGCTCATGAATTTTCCTAGGTCCTTTACCAATATGGTTGAATTATCTGCCTAAAATAACATTTGTTTAAAATTGTTTAATAAAGATCTATGTGTATTTATTTATAGATCATATACTGTATGGTGAGGACACTGACCTGGACAGAGTGTTGTACACACAGCTAGATTATTATATATTTAAAAAAAAAAAATTAAAGTTATGTTGGAAAAAAAAAAGTGTGTATACAACAAGGGTTTGTTTGTTTTGGCACATTAGAGCTAAAATTTTATTAATAATGGTCTTATAAAGGTTTTAAAGTGTTAAGTCCTTAAATTGGACTTTCTGATTAAGTCAAGTCTAGCATTCGGAAATAAGCTTGTTCAATTTGCATACTGTCTAATCAATAAATAAACCCTTAAATATTCACCCCTTCCACTTTCAGCTTTTTTGCAGGTGAAATACTGAGCAAATATTAAAGCAGTTAAATCATTTGAATGTACTTTATTATTTGAGTAATCTAAAAACCCATATCCTATTTTACCATGTTTGTATATTATGTAACAACATCAATTAGATGAGTGTCTTTAAGAATAAAATCTATAATTTCGCGCAAGGGATCAGACCATTTCAACACCTGACAAAACATGACTGAAATTATATCAGGATGTTGCTTTGCATAAAATCAATTAAAAGCACATTAATACATTTGTATATTCACTAACCTGCATTTTACAAGCAAGAGATCTTACAGTATGTGATTCAGGAGAGCTGCTTTTTGAAGAGAATGAGCAAAAAGAGTTAATGGCTGAAAAAAAAAATGTAAAAACTAATTTATCTTGGTTTAAGAACTTAAATATATATCTTTAATTTTTAGACATCCCAATACTGGGTTGCAGCTGGAAAGGCATCTGCTTCATAAAACATATGCTGGAAAAGTTGTTGGGTTCATTTCGTTGTGGTGACCCTTGATTAATCAGGGACTAAGCTGAAAGAAAATTAATAAATGAAATGAATTTTTAGATAAAGCTATCTATCAGATATTAGACCTTTTTATCCCCCCCTTCCCCCACGACTTAACCCTTGCCAACAAAATGGAAAGATGTTAACGAAGAGTATATGATTTCTTTTTTGCTTAAACACTGCTTCAGTTTCAATCTTTCATTAAGTCCAGAATATAATATTTTTTTGTTTCTACCGTAGATTCATAAAGACATGAGAGCGAAACATTTAAATAATACTACAATATGCTTTTCAATCCCTTTGAATACATTTGACTACCACTGGAAGTGCTCGCAAGTGGGCAGGCACGAAATATTTTAGGCACCATTTACATCTGTATTTAGCACTGTCCACTTGTGATCGAATCAACAAAAGCTCACCTTAATGTCATGTATAAGCAAGGCAAGGGCTTAATTTTTCAGTCTAGACCCCTGACTGAGCTCCAGTCGTCTTTATACAGTATGACACCTGCTTAAGCTCACAAACAATTCATACCCCTGCGGCGCTGCAAGGTGCGAGTGCTCTTCTGTCAGATCAATGGCCAGTTCGATGGTGGGAATTACTCTAGCAAGCCCGGAAAAAAGAGTGCTGGCAGATGGCACTTGGCAGGGTTGAAGAAACAGCTACTATCAATGTTATTCGTATCCGCAGTGTGGGAGGAGATCAGAAAGACTCTCAACCCTTTTTTTCCCCCCCTCTCTCGCTGAACTGAATCAGAACCATCGGCCCTCTGATCTCGGGCCAGATTTTGAGCCTTTTTATTCTGAACCTGAGTGCTCGGGTGTTTTTTATATATTTCTTGTTGTTGAGGAGATTCTGCATTATATTTAATGGATGAGGCTTCTTTAATGTCTGTACCTGACTTGGAATGAACTCTGAATTGACTCGTCTTGTTTCCTCTTCTCAACAGGCATCTCATTAATCCTGTGGAATGGCTTGTACACGGCAGAAAAGGTCATCATTCAGTGGACGCTCCTCACAGAAGCGTGTTACTTCGGGGTACAGTTTCTAGGTGAGAGAGGGTTGTTGTGCTGAAGGACGTGAGACATTTACTCTTTACTTTGCCCATAATTAAGGGATGTTTAAACTGGGGGGAATAAATTTAGGTTATTTAAGTGTGGTTGATTTTGCTGAACAGATATATTTTTTAAATTGTGTGTTTTATTTTAGATACTTTTATGTATTTTTGTATATTTGGGAGATTTTTTTTCTTTTCTTTAAAAACATTGTGTTTGCATTTATTTGAATTGATCATTTGGCCATCCTCACTGTGAATAATGAAGAGCTGTACTGCCCTCTTATGGCAAACGGCAAAAATAGGAGTAACCCAAGTATATTAGAAGATGAATCCAATAAACCCATTATATGAACACAAAGTTGTTTAATTGGCATAATTACCATATTTAAGACTGTTGCCTGTGTTTTTTGTTTTTTTTTTGCGCATGCTGCCATAGAGGTAATAAATAATTAATAATTAAATTATTTCAGTGGCATTTATGGAATATGTGGTGCATTTATTTTTGCGTCCTATTTTTTTATATGGTTTATTAATCTGAATAAGTTTTTAGATTTATACATGAGATTTTAATTTGATTTAGGTTTTTTTATTAAATTTTTTTCGCAATTAATATTTCCATTATTTTTTAAGGCATATCATCACTGCCTTGCCAGTATTATTCCATGAATTTCCATAGGAGGGCAGCATATCTTTTGTACTAATACAGTCTATATACACTCACTGGCCACTTTGTTAGGTACACCTGACTTTTACCGGGTTGGACCGCTTTTTTGCCTTCAACAGTGACTGTGGAGGCCATTTGAGTACAGTGAACTCATTGTTATGTTCAAGAAACCAGTCTGAGATGATTCACGCTTTATGACATTGTGCGTTATCCTGCTGGAATTAGACATTAGAAGATGGGTACGCTGTGGTCATACAGAAATAGACATGGTCAGTAACAATAGTCAACAATTGACACGTTGCTCAATTCTCAAGGTGTGCCAAAAAAACATCCCCCACACCATTACACCACCACCATCAGCCTGAACTGTTGATACAAAGCAGGATGGTCCATGCTTTCATGTTGTTGATGCCTAATTCTGACCCTGCCATTTGCACGTTGCAGCAGAAATCGAGACTCATCAGACCAGGCAATGCTTTTCCAGTCTTTTATTGTCTGAGTTTGGTGAGCCTGTGTGAATTGTTGCCTTAGTGTCACCCAGTCTGGTCTTCTGCTGCTGTAGCTCATCGTCCTCAAGGTTGGACGTGTTTTGCGTTCAGAGATGCTCTTCTGCATGCCTCCGTTGTAATGAGTGATTATTTGGGTTACTTTTGCCTTTCTATCAGCTCGAACCAGTCTGGCCATTCTCATCTGACTTCTGGCATCAACAAGCCATTTGCGCCCACAGAACTGCCATCACTGGATATTTTCTCATTTTCAGACCATTCATTCATTCATTCATTTTCTTGTCGGCTTAGTCCCTTTATTAATCCGGGGTCGCCACGGCAGAATCAACCGCCAACTTATCCAGCATATTTTTTTACGCGGCAGATGCCCTTCCAGCCGCAACCCATCTCTGGGAAACATCCATACACACACATTCACACTCATACACAACGGACAATTAAGCCTCCCCAATTCACCTCTACCACATGTCTTTGGACTGTGGGGGAAACCGGAGCACCCGGAGGAAACCCACGCAACCACGGGGAGAACATGCAAACTCCACACAGAAATGCCAACTGGCCCAGCCGGGGCTCGAACCAGCGACCTTCTTGCTGTGAGGCGAACGTGCTACTCACTACGCCACCATGGCGCCTACTCATTTTCAGACCATTCTCTGTAAACCCTAGAGATGGTTGTGTGTGAAAATTCCAGTAGATCAGCAGTTTCTGAAATACTCAGACCAGCCCGTCTAGCACCAACAACCATGCCAAAGTGACTTAAATCACCGTTCTTGCCCATTCTGATGCTCTGTTTGATCTGCAGCAGATTGTCTTATCCATGTCAACATGCATAAATGGATTGAGTTGCTGCGGTTGATTAGGAATTTGCATTAACAAGCAGTTGGACTGGTGTACGCAATTAAGTGGCCGATGGGTGAAATTAACCAGTCGTGTAGCAGTGTACAGGTGCCCTCACAGTAGCAGCCGGCAAAGCCTAAGTGAGAAGGCTGTGTATCAATTTGACACATTTGTTTTTAAGTGGGCTAGGCCTAATTTTATTTGAGTAATAATAAAAAAATCAGTTGGACAATGCACAACTACATGGTAGGCTACACTTAACACAGAACAGTTTCAAATCACTATGAAATACTTTCTCAGATGTGAAAAGTTGTACCCCATGGCATTCTGCCTATGTAGCAGCAGCAATCTCAATTTAAGACTCATGGATTTTTTTTGCATTTTGGTTTTAAAGATCATCAAGTTTTGTTATAAATGTTATAAATTAAATGTAGATCTATAGTGTGTGTGTGTGTGAGTGGATTTGAAGCAGAAGAACCTGTGCTGCAGGTAAAATTACAACTTATGTTATTTAGGCTGTTCTGCTATTTGTTTATGCATAAACACCAGAAAATAAAAGGTATTTTAATGGGTCAAAGAGAGTTATCAATCTTAATTTAACCTCTGTAAGCTTAGCCATAAAAATGAAGATGTAACCAGAAAGCTAAAGTTCTTAAATGTTTGACAGTATCATTTTAAATCGAATTAATTATTTTTGATTTTATAATTTAATAGCTGAAATAAATAATTAACTTGATGGATAATAATAGTTTATGATGGAATTTTTACAATCGTCAGTAATTTACAATCTGACCTGTAGAAGAAATAAAGCACTTATGATAATGTTTGTGTGTGATCCATGCCAAATTTATATGGTAATAACTGATTTATGTTCAACAAATGTGGTAAACCCAGTTCTTTTCTGGCTATGCTAGTGAAATTAACCCTCATAATATTTAACATTTTATAAAACAACCATTACTAAATGTATTGAGTAACTCTTTCATTAGTCCCTATTCTGTTTTTTTCAGTGACTTCCATTACCCTGTTGGAGATTGGCACTGTGTCCTACAGTGCAGTTGTTCTTCTTTTCAGTGAAGCTTCCTTCCTCTTCATCACCTTGAGTTACTATCATTACCTCGGCCGACGCCCCAAGAAGATCTGACAGAGTTTGATCAGCGATCTGGCAGAATCTCATGTTAGATGTGTGGCTTGGCTCAACCGAATGCTTTGAATACAGTAGCATCACTGCCTGGACCAAACGAATTCACACTTGACTGAAAATCAGCCTCTGTATGTGAACATTTTCCCTTTTATGTAAGTACAGCATTTGGGTGTTTACTCTCATTACCAACCGAGGGCCTCAGATGACGACTGTTGTTTTTGTTAAGTTGTTCACGTAAGTGTCTTTAGTTATCTGACCTGTTTGTAAAAAGCCTTTCTGAGAGTACAGTATATTGAATGGAGAGTAGATTTATTACACTTGTCAGAGAATCTTATCTCCCAAATGTATCTCAAGTTGCCCACAATTCAGGCTATGTTATGTAAGAGTTTGTGAAATTCCTGTTTGTGGTGTGGCTTTCTGCGACACAAAAATCCTTTTATTTATTTATTTTTTGTTGTGAGGAACAAGAGACACGGTGTAGCACAGAATATAACAATGAATAATGCAAAATAATGTGTAAAACAAGGAATTTCATACAATTCACAGTTCAGATGTGTTTTAGGAGAAACAGGGGGGTTACATTTACTGACATTTTAAATGGATTATTTTGTTCATTTTATTGTCTCTTTAATTCATATAAAGTAAATTAAAATTCCAAAGTGAAGTCTCCAGATATGTTGTTGTGGAATTTACACTCCCAGCAGTATGTTTTGTCATATGGTAAGGAATAATTAATGTAGTATTAAATACAATTGAGTGTTTTTATTTCAGAAAGTATCTTATTAACTTTGACTGTCTGTAAGAAATTCAGCTCTGTGTTGAAACAAGAAACAAGAAAATTCCACCCCTCAAAATCCAGGCGTAACTAGTTTGTTACTTCATACAGTACCTAAGCTAGAGGACATTTTTCTAACAGTTACCACAGTGACTAGTGTAGTTTATTAACTTAGGGCAGAGGTGTCCAAACTCGGTGTCCTGCAAAGATTAGTTCCAACCCCAATCAGACACACCTTGGCTAGCTAATCAAGCTCTTAATTGGCTTTCTAGAAACATCCTTGCACGTGTGTTGAGTCAAGTTGGAGCTAAAATCTGCAGGACACTGGCCCTTCAGGACCGAGTTTGGACAAGCCTGACTTAGGGCATAGGTCTCAAACTCGATTCCTGGAGGGCTGTAGCTCTACACAGTTTTGCTCCAACTCTAATCAAACACAGCTGATCCAACTAATAAAGGTGTTCAAGGGTAGATTAGATATGCGGCCGGCCAGAAGTGCGATATGCACATTAATGTAGCAGCATTTTTTTTTTATGACACTGTATAACAATAATGAATATTTTTACAGTACTGTGACGGTTGGGTTGGGGGGGGGGGGGGGGTAGGCTTTAAAAAATAAAATTTATTGGGTAATTTAATAGATAACAAGTAATACTCGGTGCAACTACTGTTTTTAGGTTACTGTGATGGTTGGGTTTAGGGTTGGGGTGGGGGTAGAGGATAATAAAATACAATGAATGGGAAATTTAGTAAATAATGTAAATAATTATCATTAACTTCCGACCGCAACCGTATCCGTTCTAGCAACAACCATGTTCAAGACTACTAGAGACTATAAAGCAGGTGTGAGTTGGAGGTGGTTGGAGCTAAACTAATCAGAGCTGCGGCCCTCCAGGAATCGAGTTTGAGAGCACTGACCTGGGGCAAGTCCCCTTTAATTGCAGATTAAAACAAATTAAGAAGTATAAATTAGCTGAAAGAACTTTGAGGATTCAGGTAATTTTTGGTTATGCTTTATTTTAGTGTCCCTGTTACAGTGGAACGATATAATTCTAAATCAAACCAAATCTGCTCTTTTTTTTTTTTTTTTTAATTTCTCTGCAAAAGTTCTGAAAAAAAATCTGTGGGTTTATGTGGAATGATTTTGAGAGTATAGGAGCTAAAAAATGATAGTAATAATAATAATTTCTTAGCTTATAAGTTTTAAAATACAAATAGAGTTAGAATCACTTGTTTGGTAAACAAAGCTACAGAGGGTCTCTGATTTAACCTATCCACCAAAAGACTAGAGAAAATATTGCTTTACAAAAAGTATTGTACACAAATCATCTGATCATCTAAACATTTGCATATTCCTCAATAATGTTACAAATAAATATTTAAAAATGTAACAATTCTGTATATTTACACACACTTGAGTAAAAAGATTAAATGATCGATGCGAAAATCTCAGCCCAGGGTCATTGGAAGTACGTTCCTCAGCCTACATATTAGCGAAACATAAAATACGCTGCTCTGGGTACAATTGGTTGCACGTTTCAGATGACAGATCCACTAGAGGGCGCTGTCTACTTTTTTTAGAATCTGAAAAATGTTACTTGGGTATGTTTCGTCAGATACTGCGTTCCTCTAGGACTCATTCATGAGAAGGTGGGGTTTGTCGTACAGATCACTTAGTGAACCATAGACCTCAACCCAACAATCGAAAACTTAAAACAATTCTTTATTTGTAAATATTTTATTTTAACCTGTATGTATAATTAGTTTGAAAAGTTACAAAAGTTGTTGGTGTCATACTGCCCTGTAGCATTAATTTTACCTGGAAACCGCAGGCAAACGTATGTTAAAAAACAATTTTGTGATGTATGCTGTGAACACATATTTGCAGTGAACCTATGTTGAGAAACAAGTGCTGAGTATTAGTAATTATCTACATGTACTTACTGTACTATATGTTTATGATTAGGGTTAGGTTTAGAGCTAATTGCATTTAATTATGCAGAATTACATAGTAATTATACAGACTACTTTGTAAGAGACGCTGTTAAATGAAGCATTACCTGTTACTTATGGTTTAACGTAACTGTTAAAGGGAAAGTTCACCCAAAACTGCATCATCATTTTATTTCAGAACTTCTGGTTGCAACTTATAAGTCCAAGTCTGAATTATTTCTGTGCGTCTTGTCATTGACACCAAACATTTGTTGAAGAATTTTTGGCTGAACTCTGCCTTTAAGAGGTAACATTATGCACAACCATTGTACATTTTAGATCATATATATATATCTATATTAAGATATACTTGGTGATCACGACATGAAGTGAACATTGCAGATCAACTGTAGCTCTAAAATGTAGCACTTTGTTTAAATGTCAGGTTGCAGATGCCTGTAAATGACATAGAGAATGAAAATTCTTCCACAGTATTTAAAAAGTTAGCATGCTGAACTTTCCTTCACCTCTTATAATCACTATGAAGTAGCCAAAATTGAGAATGCCGCAGTAGTTATTTTCATACCCTCAACATCAGCAAAAATCCAATTGTGAAGAATTACAGTAAAAATGACTATTACATAATTCTAAAATTATGCTTCCATCATTGAACTGTCATCAGAGACGGACGGTCACATCGTCCTCGCACAGATCTCAGAAACTGCTTCCACTGGGTTTTGCTCCAAAGGGAAATTAAAGAATCATTTTTGGAAAAAGGCAAAGAGACGGTATATTCCAAATGTCATCTCTGAGGTGGTCTGATTAACCCATTTCACAAACCTATATTAACCGCAGCACGTCAAAGTGAAAACTGCTGTTTGTTTATTTATATTGTGCATCTCTCTTTAAGTGAGCTCTTTAGTAATACATAGTCAACTATATTGGAGGACAGAGGTTCACGGTTTGATTAGTACACTCAAAGCACAGTTTATGATTACACACTAGACTCTATATTTTAGCTCACTATTTGCTTTGTAAATATATGAATGGTTCGGGAATGTGTAACACTCCTTAAATGTCTGTAAATGTTTTTCTTTCTTTTTTTTAATTTTTTTTATTTTGGGGATTGATTGAAATGTCAGTGTTTTGAATGTTTTTTTTTTCTTTTTTTTTTTCCAAGAACATTGTTTATATGTTTAATGGAATGGGTAACACTTTAAAAATAATGGTCCATTAGTTACTGTTAGCTAATGTTTTAGTAATATGAACAAACAATGAACAATACATTTATTACAGTATTTATTCAATTCAATTCACCTTTATTTGTATAGCGCTTTTACAATGTAGATTGTGTCAAAGCAGCTTCACTGGCATTATAAAAAATTGAAACAGTGTCAGTCCAGTTTTCAGTGTTAAAGTTCAGTTTAGTTCATTTCAGCGTGGTTTAATATTCACTGCTGAGAGTCTAAACACTGAAGATTAATCCATCGATGCGCAGCCCTACAAGTCCTGAACCATGCAAGCCAGAGGAGACAGCGGCGAGGAAAAAAACTTCATCAATTGGCGAAATCGAAGAATTAAAAAACCTCGAGAGAAACCAAGCTCAGTTGGGCATGACCATTTCTCCTATGGTCAGGCATCTTGTGCAGAGCTGCAGTCTAGGCGCCGGAGGCTGGAGAACGCTGGACGTCCATCACGGAGAATCGCAGGTGGGGTCACCGGCTGGTGAACAGGCTGGCCCTTCAGGAACAATGCGAGGACTCGTCTGTCACTGAGGTCTTACAAGGATCGGTCTCATAATCTCCACTTCTCCATCACCACCACAGCAGCTGCTCAGGATACGGCCTGGTCCAGGATTATGGAAACCTCTGGAATAATAAAAAAACAGACTAACATAAGCGCAGATGCTATTCAAATTATAATATCTTTTGGGAAGTGTTCCTGGCTCCGGTTGCCCTAAATAATGCAGACTAACAATCCTTTGGAGGATTTGGATTCAGACAGCATTTGTGTTTTATGTGTATACTAATGCAAAGAGATGTGTCTTTAATCTAGTTTTAAACTGACAGAGTGTGTCTGCTTCCCGAACTGTTCTAGGAAGGCTGTTTTAACAAAGAATTTGTTCATCTTTTTTAATGAAAATAAAGTTGTTCATTGTTTGTCCTGTTAACTAGCTAATTGACTATACATATAATTAACAGGCACATCTTTAGATTGTAATAATTGGATTAGTGAATGTTGAATTATGGTTAATAAAGGCTGTATTTGTAACTAATGGACCATTATTTTAAAGTGTTACCATAAAATACACTCATTTATGACCGGTATGCATCTACTTTTTGTAGAGAAACAGTAAATGTGCTTAATAAATCTTTAAAGTTTCTCAAATGGAAAAGGCCTTGTTGAATCCTTTGCTCCTTTCTGTGTTATTAATCCACGGTAAAATGTGTGGCCAGAAGCAGTTTAAGAAGTTTAAGAGATGTTAAACAAACGTAGTTTAACTGTAGTGAAATGTCATGGTTGTGAAACTGGGGGCTTTCCCTGTTTTCCCTGCCCCTCTTGCTTTCACTTTACTTTTGTAAATACATGCTGTTATATATGGTAATGAGATCAGTCTCCAAATCAGTGATTCACCAGGTTGAATTCTGCTTTCACTTTCCTGTCGAGGGCTGATATTGACTTGCTGTGTATTTAAAGGCTGATTTTCCCATTGGGTAGGTGTTGGGGTCTCAAATAACTGAATATCCCCCCTGTGGGAGTTTCACTTTTACTTTCTCCACCTGCATTTGCTTCCTCATTCAACAAGTTTAAATGTCAAAGTGATTTTTTTTTTTTTGCTTTTTCAGTTGATTAATTTCAATGAAAGACTTTCAAATAAGGTAGACAGCTATGTTCTATTTATTAAAGACTTACTTCAGTTATCTTTAAATATACACCCACCTGCCACCAGTGGCGAAGTCTGTGGTCTGTTAGTGATTCCAAATTGCACAAGTCAGTAATGTAATCTGTGGGATTACTCCTTTTAGGTAATGTTTTTTTATACATCTGGATTACTTTTAGATTACAATTTGGAATACAAATGAAATAATTCCTCCTTTGTCATAATCATTGATTGATTTCTCAAACTGGCATTAAATATGGATCCACTGAGTTGATGATAAGTTAACAATGAAACCATAAAAAATGTAATAAATTAATGAATGTTTTTTTAATATAATACATAGATAATACATAATACAATATAATACATACATTTGTCACATGTGATGTGACCATTAGTACACATCAGAGAGAATAAGAAATAATTTATGTATTTTCTATTTAACATCATATTTGCATGTTCAAAAATATTGTCAATTTAGTCACCTTGTGGTCCGCTACAATAATTATGATTTATTTATTATTTTGTTGAAAGTAAAACCATGCTTGGTTTTCGTGAGGGTTGAGTCATCTGGCTTCAATAAACACACAATGGTCCGATTTTTGTTTTGTTAAATATGTTTAATAATGTAATGTGTTTCAGACAGAGACGGTTTGCAAATGTTTAATGAGTTCATGGGCATGCCTTTGCTGCATGAGAAGCGCCGCTGCAAGGTGAGACTACGCCGCTTGGGGCGCCTGTGAGCGGCGTAAAACTCCATCTGCAGACTGAAAGCGGCTCACTCTCACACAGTGGCTCATCAACGCTGGACAAGACGCGCAGCTGACAACTAGTGTACTTTCTCATTTTCCCATTCCGACTATATACGTGAGTATGATTTTAAAACACGAGCTTTAGTGTAATGAATGCTGTTTAACTTGTTATGAACATTTATTTAACGCCTGGTACAGTTAAAATTCTAACTTCTAGGACTCCCGTGTAAAGTTTAAATGGCATTTGGCGCTTATCTTATAGTGTTTCTGCTGCTCTTTTCTTCTTTAATATCGCAAAAGTATTATGGCTCGTCATTTTTAATAGATCTTATGTCATAGTTTGTCAGTTCAGTAGCCTTAGTAGTGAACAAAGTTTACAATTGTTGCTCCTTCAGCTGTTTGGTCTTTTGAGTCTATTTTTTGTTATTTGATTTATCTTTGTTCTTTTTACTTCTATAAAAGACAAGTCCCAAATGATTTCGCTTTCTGTTTGTGATATTTTGATCCTCCTTGGAAGAGCTGGTATCGGTTATGATAAAAGAGCGTTTACGATGTATTATTGTTCGCAGTCCCCGTATGACTTACCTGTGTCGTTATTGTTCAGGGGTGTGAAGAAGTTATTTTCCGCGTCTGAACAATGTACTCTTCCACGATAATGGTGTTTTTTTGGGGAGCTGTCTTTGTGAGGATGGCTTAATGCACTGGTTATGAACTGTAATATGAGATCTGTCGTATGTAGGTCAGGTCGGTTTACAACTGTAAGCGATTTGGCACGTGAAGCGAAGTAGACATTTTCTGTTTGGAAGCGAGTGGGAATTTGATTGACATTAGGTGAACTAAGTTTGAGAGTTTGAGACCTAAATTAAGTTGTTGTGTGTGTGTTTTTTGATAAGTGGGCTAATTTAAACTTCAGACAGGAAATTACAAAATATCGCCATTTGTTAGTCGTTCTTTTAATTGAGAAACTTGCAAGTACATCTTATTCATTTATACAGTAAAAGTTTTTAGGAAGCAAAGTGCAAACGTATTGGATGTCAAAGGATATTTTAGTTTTTATAATTAGCTGAAGGAAAACATACATGGGAATGACAAATATTTAAAATATACGGACAGCTGAGTCAATAAACTTAGCTCAAATGGAAATTTCATAATTTTCTTGAGAGAAAAATATCTTTTTTTGTAATCTCACAAACATTAGCTGTGTGTGTAATACATGTTTCATTATATTAAAGTGTAGTAACCATGTTTTTTGATGTGTTAATGACAATTTGTACAACCACTTCAAATAGCGCAGTAAACTTTGGTTAATGTAAAGCGAATTTGTGGTTACCGTTCTTAACTACAGTAACCATGCTTATGTTTATTTGCAGTAAAACCATGGTCAATTGTTGAGGCTTGCACGACTGCTGCATGTAAACAGTTGTCTCATTTTTCTATTTTCATTTCACCGTTGGAGTTTTGGATTATCAAATGCATCTGAGATAAAGCGGATCTGGCATAAATCTGAGTTTCACAAAAGCTGTCTCTTAACAATAACACTTTCTGTTACATCCAGTAAATAAAACATCCAGTTTGCCTGCATTCCATTATTAGGTGATGTTTCTGACAGAACCCGCATCCCTCTCTGCTGCTAAAATGTTGCTAAAAGCATAGCCATCATAAATCTAGTCAGCGTTTAATAACTTCGTTTTAGTAGCCGCTTGCGCAGCCCATTTTAACATGACTGGTGGCATCAAGTTGGTCTTTGTGTTCAGGTGGAGAGATTAACCATCCTAATGAATGTACGCCTTGTTTTTGGCTAACTGCAAGCAACCGCTGATAGACAAGGCCACCGGCCCATGTGGGTTTCCCCCAATTGGAGTTTCACTTTTCTTTTTTTCCTCCATGCTGTGAGTAGTGTGAGACTGTTTAGTCTCTTAAGAGGGGACACTGCACCCCTTCATGCCAGCCTGCTTGATGGTTGCTGTGACAACCTGTTTGGCAAGCACCCATCCCAATGAAGTTGTTGTGGAAGTGACAAAGCCTGGAAATCCTTTGGATAGTTCAGTTGTCAACTTTAGGCTTCAGATAAGCTTGCTCATAAGCACTCTTGCTCTGCAAAGAATGGATTTCATAACAGTCCTGAGTTTACCTTGGATGGTGGAAATTTCCGCCCATTTGAGGATGTCTTGGATTTTGTGTTAACTTTTAAAGCTACAGTGGGCTCCCGAGTGTGTGAAGTTTCTCCTTTTGTTGCATGTGAAAAGCGTGGCTGAAAGCTGCCATTGTGGTGGTGGGAAATCAAAGCCCGTTGTATGTGTGTGAGTGTGGGGGAGGGTGTAAACTGGAGCCTCAGTGTTTTCTGGCTGGATGAGCTGAATGTTGATGAACTTCAGGATGAGGGGTTTGAGCCTGCCTCTGCGTCAAAGCGTGCTTCTAATTGCATTCGAGATACTGAGAAAGTGGGAGTACTCTTTTCGCAAGCTTTCCCAGTGATAAAGGATACATTGCTACTTCAGCATTGGGGAAATGGAGATAAGACCAATGTTACTGATAAACAGGGCTTGATCATATTGTGTGTATATATATTGCCATCTCTCTCTCTCTCTCTCTTCCTGTAGAGTGGTGTTGGCCTGATTCACATCATGACACACTTTTTTTATTAGTCTGGGTGAAGCTGGATAAGTTGCATGTGTGTTGGCACTCTTTTACGTAGACATAATGGTTGTGACCTTCATAAGTGGTGCATCAATGCTGGCCTAGATCAGAACGACAGTGCTCACATCAAGGCTAAATTAGTTTACAGTCCCATTAGTTTGTTTTGTCTAAGACATGGTGCAAACATTAGGAGATTTAGCTTCAGGTTAAAAAAAACGGCCTTATTTTCTCTTTGTAGAAGGAGACGGATGTGCAGGTAATTTGACTCTACAGGCTTGCGTCGCGCGGGACTTATTAGTGTCTGAAAAAAACATTACGGTCTCTCCCATGGTGGGAATATTTAAGAGTTTTTTAATTGAGTCGGTTGGCCTCAGCTCAGCAGCCCAGTGATTCGCTTTTCAAAACTAAAATGAAACGAGCAAATTAAACACATTTCAAATTGTATTCCAGTCTCACAAGGTTAGTTCCTTGTGAGTTCATTAAAAAAGTTCGTGCAAGTTTGCTTGTGAAGTTTTATTAAGTTTTAATAACATTTTGTGAAAAGAAAAAAAAAGCTCTGTCTAATTACAATCTGTGGCTCATTGGAAATGTTTGCCTCATTTATCCGATTCCATCCATGACATCAAATATACAACCAAAATAGTTACATAATACTGTTTAATATAAATAGTATACTATAAATACTGTTTATACTATTTATATAATACTATTTAAACTGAGGGATATAATATTATAATATGGTTTCATTAAATTATTAATTCCTGTAATGACAATTCTTAATTTTAGGCACAAATACTCCAGTCTTTAGTGTCACATGATCATTAATTTTACTGCTGGAATGGCAGCCGCTGTGTAAAGCATATGCTGGAATTGTTGGTGGTTCATTCCACTGTGGCAACCCCTGATAAATCAGGGACTAAGCCAAAGGAAAATGACTGAACAAATGAATGAATGATCATTCAAAAAGTAAGCTAAAATTGATAATTAGGTACTCAAAATAATTTCTTATAATAATAATAATAATAGTAATAATAATAATAAATGTTATGTATATTGAGCTTTTCTCAGACTCAAAGCGCTAACAAGAGCATCAAAAAATATATAATAAAAAAAAAAACAGTTTAAAAGAAAGCCTCATAAGTTATAAGTAGGGCCAGACGGAATCTGCCGCATTTTTTGCTATTTCTAGTTTTTTGCTAGTTTTTTGTTAAAAATCTGCAGATTTATGCGGAATGATTTTGAGAGTATCATAACAAAAAATGTAATATATGAAATAAAAAGTAATACCTTTTTAACTTTTATTTATATTTACAATGCAAATCCAATAAGATCCACTTTATTTGGTAAACAAAGCAAGTCTCTTATATAAAATATTTACTAAAAGACAGAAAATATTACTTTACAAACTGTATTGTAAATAAGTCATATGAATATTTTCATAATAGTCAATAATATTAGTGAAATTAATTAAAAAACTGACTAAATATAAATTTACACACATTTACACCAGTAAATAAACAGAATCGATGATGAGCTAAAAATCTGCGGAATATTATATTATATTATATTATATTATATTATATTATATTATATTATATTATATTATATTATATTATATTATATTATATTGTATTGTATTGTATTATATTATAATTATCAGTGTTGAAAATAGTTGTGCTGCTAAACCTTTACTAACAATAGAAATATTTTGTGGAATGTTAAATGCTCCTCATTTAAGAGTGTTTATGCACCCATGAAATCTTTGCTGATATTTCAATGCCCTCAAGTCAGATGTGATCTAATTATCACTATAAAACATTTAACAAGTGTGAACGTGGTTCTTCAGATGTAGTATCTCTAGTGTAGTATCTCTGAATGGTGGGATGAAAGTCCATCCGTTCATCTTCTCCATAAGAATGCTCTGGGTAAACTCTGGTGTTGTCCATAGTGTTTTCTCCGTCTGTGGCCTCAGTTACCTTGTGTTGTTGTTCTATATCTGCTTATCATCACTCACAATTCTTTGGCTCACTCTGAGGTCATCAGACCAGCCAAAGTGTGACACGCAGAAACCACAGACCCACAAATAGCATGTGAAGCTTGTATAATACTAACCTATTAATGATAGCGGGAATGTGGGGCAATCGCCAAAAAACTGTGGCAACATCAAACAGTCTAGAGATGAGTATTGATCTCTCCTGTGGAATTTAGATCTGTGTGCTGCTCTATAGATTTATCTGACGATCACAGTGTGGAGTGTCTGAAAGCATGTGGATTCAGTATTGAATATTTAAACTGGTCTGTGCGCATGATGAAAGTGCTGTACCGTTTGTTATTTAGTTCAAATTCACTGTTAGGATCTTACAGCCAACTGTTGATGCCACTGATTCACGCAATATTATGCTTCGCCATTTCTTTGTCATGTATTATATTCACCGATCATTCATTTCATGCTGTTTACTTGTTTTTGGTATTTTGCAGGTCAGCAAAATGGGGAAAGGATGCATAACTGCGACCAAGTACTTCCTGTTTCTCTTCAACTTTATCTTCTTTGTAAGTATCACTTCGTATTTCTTTCAAAAAGTAAACTGTTGCTTTGTTAAATTAGTTGAATCTACTTTGTGGTTTGTTATTGATCCCTGATTATATCTAGATCTAAAACCAATGCTAGCTTTAGACAAAACAATACAGTTCCGTTTTCAGTGTTAGAACTAGGTGAAACAATAAGGTTGTTTTTTAAAACAGTATTTAATGCATGAAATTTCATGAACAAACAACTATTTTTCCAGCATTTATTTATCTGAGTAGTGCTATTTGTGAATGTAAATATGTAAAACATTACTGAACATTCATAAAGTCTGTAAAAATTAAGTTAAAACTATAAACCAATCCCTTTTTATTAAAGAAACACTTCACTTTTCTTTTTTTTCTTCTCTTCTTTTTTTTTTTTTGAAAATAGGCTAATTTTAAATTTACCCTAGAGTTAAACAGTTAGTTTTACCATTTTTTTAATCCATTCAGCCGCTCTCTGGGTCTGGCAGGAGTACTTTTAGCTTAGCTTAGCATAGCATAGATCATTGAATCGGATTAGACCATTAGCATCTTTCTCAAAACATTCAGAAAGGAGTTTTGATCATTTTCATATTTAAAGCTTGACCCATCTGTGGTTACATCAAGACCCACCGAAATTGAAAAGTTGCCATTTTCTAGGCCGAATTATACTCAATCTGGCGTATTAACAAAGACTATAGAATACACGACAAGACATGTCACTCGCATAGTTTTGAATGGGAACTAGTGTAACGAATATGGCAAATAAAGCCCGCCTTCTAGCACAGGAGCCAATCATCGACCACTGTAGAGTGAAGATTCTCCCGGGGAGGGGCTCGGACCAGACGTGAGTTTCTGCAGATTTAGTGTGACGTTTAGTAATGAAACTAAAGAGACAGTTGTTGTTTATTTTCATTGATGATTTCTAATAGGAAATTTAATCATAAGTTTGGCAAGCATTTTTGGAGATATTGATGTTTCCCCACTCAAACAGAATGCCCAAGCATACTGCCTGAGAGGCGTTTCAAAGATGGCCGCAGATTTAAATGACTTGCCTTACAGGGACTTTGGTATTAATCAAGGGACTTTGCTGCTGTACCGTGGCTGCAGGAGGCACAAACAAGGTGGGACTATTTTTAGGGTACAGCAGCAAAGTTCCTTGATTTGAGCAATATGCTAATGGTCTAATCGGATTCAATAGTTTATGCTAAGCTAAACTAACAGTCCTGCCAAATCCAGAGATCAACTGAATGGATTCAAAGATGGTAAAACTCAACAGTTCACCTCTAGGTGACTTGTAAAATGAGCCTATTTTTTCTGGTTTAATATTCGCCGTTGCTAGACCACATCAGGATTTGATTAAGTGTTTGATTAAGCCAAATTCTGTGACATTCCACACTCTACAGCTAATTCTGCTTTTATGACTTGATTCTTCATCGGGGAAGTCATTGAGCTGTATGAGCGATACTGTATTGGCGTGGTTGAACTGCAGGTTTTCCAAGTGGGACAACCTTTCCCCAGCCTGTTTCTTATTATAAATTTAGCTTCTAAGCTCACTCACAGCTGATGTCCCAGTTTCCTTAATATTAGTTTAACGCTGATACTTACTGAACCGGTGTTATCTTCAGATCGACATAAATAAGTCAGTACTGTTCAAGGTACTTAAACAGCCACTTGTTTATTAGTCGTCCTTTCAGTGCGTCATAGCAGTCTTGCATCTCTCTGTGACAGGAATGCACTCTAGTTACCGTCCAGATGAAGTGTTTGCCATTTGTTACTTGGACAGTTTACTCTTCTCCAACTCAGAGAGAGAAACAGCCTGCTCTCTCTTGTCATTCTTGGGTTTGTTCCATGCAGGCGGAAAAAAAATGAAATCTCTAATCCAAGTTTATTCTCTGCAGGCCAGGGTGCTTAGGCTCAAAGCACACAGGAAGAGCTCAATGATTAATTCCGACCATTTGTCACACAACCGATGCATTTAAATACATGTTTAAAAATGAACTTGAGAAAATGTTTAAAGGAAGCCAAATATATGACATTAACATTAAAAAAAGGAAGGATTCACATTAGTGCTTGCTGTACTCTTATCGTCTGTTAAAATGCTCACACTCTTTCAAAGTAAAAGAGATACTGATTGTCTGTCGGTGTTTTTATGACAGCCATATTGCTGAAATTAAAGCTAAAGCTGAAATTAAATGCTGAAATGAACCATTTGTGCAGCATTTATTAATATACCTCATCATACCTAATACATTATGAACATAAGTTGATTAATTATAAACATGCATTGAAGTTTGTACATTTTTATTACTATTTGACACTATTTGGAAATGCAAAAAAACCAAATCTGAAATATATTTTGGGCATAATGAAGGACTGTGTTTAAACACATTGGTTTGATCTCCTTTCTATGCACCTTATGTGTAAAGTTTCTCTAAAATAACTAAAGGACCAGTATAAGGCACCATTTTAATGACTTGTCATCAGTGGTTTAAAGTAATGAATTACAAATACTGAAATTACTGTAACAGTAGTTTTTTTTCCTCAAGAACTGTACTTTACTAAGTAGAAGAAAAAGATGTATTTTTATTTTACGCATAGAAAAGTAGCATTAGACAGATCAACCTGATGCTTGATGCAGACATGGATGCTTTACAAATACAGCAAATATGTACAATGTGGAATAATTTAAGGTGTTCAATAGGGTGATTAATTGAATTGCAATCGCAATTTGAAATGTTGCGGTTAGCTAAGTTCAAAAAGCTGTGATATGAAATATATATGTATTATTTAAATTCCCCTGTCCAGAGAAAATGCGTGATTGCTGTCTGTGTGTGATAGTCTTAGGCCCCGTTTACACTAATGCGTTTTCGTTTTAAAACGCATAAGTTTTGCTACAGTTACGCCATCCGTCCACACTACGCCGGAGTTTTCGAGCCCCGAAAACAGAGCGGTTAGGAAACGCTGGAGAGGCCGTTTTCACTCTAAAACGCTGCTGCTCCGTCTCAGTGTGGATGGGGGAAACGGAGACATTTGAAAACGGAGGCTAGCTGCTGAGATTCCCTACAGAGTTTCGCTTTTGGGTCATTGCGTAGCCTTCCCTTATTCGTCAAGCCCCTATCACATGACTATAATGCCACCGGAAGACGGCAGACCAGCCTTAACTGTAAACAACATGGACAGAAATGGGAGCATTGTTTGCACTATTGTCTGTTTTAGGCGCCATTGTGCAGTTAAACTCTGCCTTTTTTACTACAACAGCTGCATATATTTGCAAGAGGCAAGCTATTGTTCGAACACTCACTAATCGCTCGCGTTTCACGCAGCGTAAGCCCTGTTTAGAATGCCGAGCGAGACACATGCTTCCTGTTTATACTTGAACGCGCATGCCCAGAGTCCGTGAATGGTCACGTGATATACGTTTTTGATGGAGTAGTGTGGGCGGAGATATTTTCAGAAACGCTGGGTGAAATGCTAGTGTGGACGCGGATCGTTTTCATGCTAAAACACCATTTTAAAACTAAAACGCATTAGTGTAAGCGGGGCCTTACTAGCCAATTTAGTGAGCAGATTTTCGTTCTGCCCAATCAGGATTGCACAACTAAACTATGCGGAACAATTAAAAAAAAGAAAGAAAACAAACAGGAAAGTGTGGACTAGTGGGATAATGGCGTCTGCTGCTTCAGAGGCATTAATAGACGAATTAGTATCAAACAAAAACAGCACTGGTAATATGGGAATAATTTGGTTTCAAAGTTACAGATGGTGAACACAAACAGGTCATTTTCAAGAGCTGTCGCAGAATTGTTGCCACGGCTTACAGATTATTGAGCTGAAGCTTGACCACAAACTTAAATCGCTAATCAAATCGCAATTGCAATATCTGTCAAAAAAATTGCATTTTGATATTTTCCCCAAATCGCACAGCTCTAGTGTTTAAGAAGACGCTGAATTGTTACATGCAACGACCAAGAGACTGTTTAAACTTCTAAAATCTCTGATGAGAAGATGAAGGATGCCTACTGTATAATGACTGAAATCACAAAATGGCCTCAAACAACAAATAAAGCACTACAGAATGTTACGTTTTCAAACACATGCACACATTGCATGCATTCTATCGGTGCTGCACAAGCTTGGTTTATGGCACCAACTGCTAGACACTGGTTGCTTGTTCAAAGTACATAACCTAGGTTTTTTCCCAGATTTAAACACTTCAAACTGCTTTCTGTCGGCTTATTATAGGTGCATATATTAATGTAATGTTTTCTCACATTAAATTAAGCTCACATTTCAAATTTATAGTCCATGATAGGTAAGTAATTTAACTTGAAAATACTCTTGAAAGAAAATTGCACTGATATAAGCTACATTTTAATCTTTAATGTGTTAGGTGGAGTAATTTACACAGCATATTACTCACTACTCATGAGTACTTTTAGAAGGGCTACTTTGACTCATACTTTGAATAGCATTTAAAACAGATACTTGCCTGCACTATATTGTTTTGGCAATTAGAGGTACTTAGGTACTCTTTCCACCACTGCTTATAATGCTCTAGCATGTACACTAAACCTTGCACCCCATGTACCCTGTTATTAGAAAAGAGAAATGGAGATGGAGGGTTTGCCTGAGAAGCAAAATCTGTGGTGTTCTTGAACTCATGCAACATCCGCCGAGTTCCCCCTTCCTCCCCTCCTGCCACTGCCACGCAGAAGCGCAGCCCAATCAGTCCCAGATGTGAGCCGAGAGGAAAGAAAGAACGAGTCTGGAACCCCACCGCTAGAGATCAGGGAACAGTTCATGGCTTCCTACGGGCCAGGATTAGTGTGTTCCTCACACTCTTGCGTACGCAACCTTGAGGGAACGCATTCATACTCGAGTTTCCATTCTTAGCTCTGTCCAAGAGATTTGGAGTGAACAAGTTGCAGCTTGTAAACTGAAATGTGGGGCCCCTCGTTCCCCTCTTGTCCTGCGCTACATGATTGATTCTCTCCTTATTTTTTCTCTCCTCCTCTCTCTTCCTCTGACCCCCTTGTCTTTTCTTTCTCATCTCTCTACAGATCTTCGGAGCTACGATTATGGGATTTGGACTGTGGATCCTCCTAGACAATCAAGGTCTCATTGCAGTGTTGCGTAAGTGTCTGGATAAAATGTGTGTGAACAAGGAGAAAACCATAAAATGTCATCCAGTCAAACAAGCGGGGAAGTTATGCTCCTAATAACTTACAAAACAGTCACATTAACATTGGTGGAATGGTATTACTATTTCACTATAGCACTTTTTTGAATTGTCATTTTTGTTGACTTGTACTAACTCTAACTGTACTCCTACTCATTCATGTATTGTAAAATCCTGTTAAATTGTTTTCCAAACCACACTGAACAAATAATTAGAGAATCTGACTAATCAGATTGGGTCTGTTTTGGAGTCATCAGCTCACTGATTCAAATGGCCCAGATTGAGTGAATCTGCAGATAGCAGCTTACTGATTCAAATCATTTGGTTAGAGTAAGTCTCCAGTTACACCATGGTGGCGTAGTGGGTAGCACATTCACCTCACAGCAAGAAGACTGCTGGTTCGAGCCTCAGCTGGGTCAGTTGGCATTTCTGTGTGGAGTTTGCATGTTCTCCCAGTGGTCACGTGGGTTTCCTCCGGGTGCTCCGGTTTCCCCCACAAGTCCAAAGACATGTGGTATAGGTGAATTGGGTAGGCTAAATTGTCCGTAGTGTATGAGTGTGTATGGATCTTTTCCAGAGATGGAAGGGCATCCGCTCTGTAAAACATATGCTGGATAAGTTGGCGGTTCATTCCGCTGTGGCAACCCCAGATTAGTAAAGGGAATAAGCAGAAAAGAAAATGAATGAATGAATGAGTCTCCAGTTAACAACTTGCGTATTTTAATGATCCAGTCATAACGAATCTACAATTATCGACTTGCTGGTTGAAATGATTTGTTGATGGTGTTGATTTACTGACTCACTCATTTAAATGATCCGATCAAAGTGAGTTCACACTCAATGACTGATTCAAATGGTCTCCAGTAAACAACTCACTGAGTACGTTTACATAGACACAAATCATACGATTTTATGTAAACAGCAATTTTTGATTAATTTAATCCGATTAAGGTCATAATCGACCTAAACAGAAATCATATTAAGACATTTTAGTCACATTATTGAAGTGCAGTACAGAGGAGAGTTTGAGCTCAGGTAGATCTCGAAAACTCCCCTGCGGGTAGCTAATGAACAGATAGTGATTGCTATGAAAAGATAACTACTTACTAAGAGCTTGTCTATGGTGCCGATTTGGATTAGTCAATCAACTTAAGTTGCATGTTTTTGGACGGTGGGAGGAAACCGGGGAGAACGTGTAAACTCCACACAGAAACGTCAGCTGGCTTGGTAAGGACTAGAACCAGTAATGTTCTTACTGTGAGGCAACAGTGCTAACCACTGGGCCACCATGCCACCCATCTAGGAAAGGAGTGGAAGGGGGTGGAAGGGGGGATTCTTCAAAACGAAGATGGCTGTGATATGGAACTTTGGGTATATATAGTGACTTAGGAATCATTTGATTGTTGAATCATAAATTGAATAATGCAGGACCAGCTGCAAGCAATCATCTGCACGTGATCCTCTCGAAATTAGTTAAATAAACTTCACTTTGTGAGAGGATACTCCATACACACACAGCTGTTTGACACTATTCTTTGCACCTACCGAGTCATTGAAGGACCACAGACACCTTCATCAAGAAATGCAGAGGTTTTTTCCCCATTCGGCATGTGATATCAAATTCCATTAAAACAACACTCTTCCAGCAGTTCATACTCGCATCCAGTAACTAAACAAATTATGTGCGATAACATGTAAAACGGGATAATGAAAGGAACATTCAAAAAGCAACTCATATAAACACCTTAATCATATTATTGTTTTATTCAGATTAAACCAAATAATTTGATTACTGATGTCCATGTAAACGTATCACTGATCCAGATAATACACTTGGAGCTATTCTCCAGTAAACAGCTAATTATGTTTTTACTCAATTGCTTGATTTGTGTGCTTCTACCACTGCACATTGAGCAAAGGGTGTGTTTACACTTATAGTTTCATTCACTTTTGGACAACATTATACATTAAGTCCTGGTGTGTTCACACTGCCATAACTCCAAAACTACAGGCAAGAAAACCTTGACCAATTTTTATGACATAAACATCAGGTATGCCTGAGTGTTGTCTTTTTCATGATCACATCTTTTTTTTGTCTGTATTTGTTTGTTTGGAAAGTCTTTGGTGTTGCATTTATATTTAAATCGAAGCCCACAGTTAATTTGGAAGCAGATCAAGACTTTTAACAGTTTCCACCCACTTGTATGGTGTGCACCACTGTTCAGATAGCAGGTTTCACAGTTATTCAAATGAACTTCACAGAACAACCATTAGATGTTTTAGAGGAAGTGTTGTGAAGAGCTGCTCATTGGTCTTGTCTTTTAAGCTCTCATTAGTGAAGTTTTACCCCGTTTTACCTTTGAATAAACCCTCCTGGGCTTGTGACTCACTTTTACAGGAGCCATCTGTCTCTCGTTTGACTTGCGTTTGATGATCATCGTTACTCTAGTCTTAAAGAGCATGATTCAGGCTCTTGGACAGATCGTCCAGGATGAGCTCTGTATTTTTCATCAGCCACCCCCAACCCTGCACAAACACACACATGCACGCTCTTCTGATGTGTTTTCCAGCCCAGAGGCCATTGCAGGGAGCTCTGGGTCACTGGGTCTGGGTCTTACAGACACTGTAGAGCAGGCTGGAGCTACATGTTCACAGCTGGCTCCGGATCAGCTATTGAGTCGAGCCAGGCAGGGCCTGTGTGTGACATAGCACATCTGAGGCAGACTGCAGGTGCTCCCTCGCTGCCACACAGGCCTCTTTTAGTGGCTGCTTCATTAGCATGCATCACGTCAATGCTCAGATCAGGCCTCTCATTGCATTAGTCATTGGACAGAACAAATTAACAGTGGTGAGCAAGTATTTCCTAGCAGGGAAAAGAATGAGCCTCTGTTTGGGGTCGATAAGATTTGCGAATGTTTTTGAAGGAAGTCTCTTATCTGTTATCAGCAAGGCTATATTTATTGTATGGTAAATAGCGTTAAACCTTAATCTTTTCTAATATTATTACAATTTTTAAATACAATTTTAAAAATAGATGAAATAAAAATGTATGTGATTTGCAAAGTTAAAGTTTCAGCATCGTTCCTCCAGTCGTCAGTATAACATCATCTTTCATGAATGTAATGATTTTAAAGATAAATCTCTTCTTATGGTCAATGTTTAAAATAGTTGTTTCATTCTTTGATGTATATGAAGTTCAAAGTTTTACATTTTTAAAATTACAAATCTTTGTACAAACTTTACTTTTACTTTTGATCAGTTTAATGCAACTTTGCTTAGTAAAATATATATATTTTTAATTAAAATAATAATATTCATAATTTTTTTGAATAGTTGACAGAACAAGTCAAAGGCGAATCGGCCTACAGTGATGACAAAAAAGATCCACCATATGACAGTCGACAAAACTAGTAACGACCTAACAATGAAATAAAAAAGTAAAACTATGTACATTTTTAATGTTATGGATTTATTTGTGGGCTGTAAGATGAAAGTGAACAGTGAATATGTTTAATATGTAACATGTAGTTTTTTCAGTGGTTAGCACTGTTGCCTCACAGCAAGAAGGGTCTGGTTTGAGTCCCGGCTGGGCCAGTGGGCGTGGAGTTTGCATGTTCTCCCTGTGTTCGCGTGGGTTTCCTCCAGGTGCTCTGGTTCCCCACCAAAGTCCAAAGACATGGGCTATTGGTGAATTGAATAAACTAAATTGGCTGTAGTCTATGAGTGTGTGTCTGTGAAAATGAGAGTGTATGGGTGTTTCCCAGTACTGGGATGCGGCTGGAAGGGTATCCGCTGTGTAAATCACATGATGAAAAAGTTGGCGGTTCATTCTGCTGTGGCGACCTCTGATAAATAAGGGACTAAGCCAAAGGAAAATGAATGCATGAAGGAATTTAGATTCCATTTTAGTGCATAGCAAAGTTTGCCAAAGGTAATGTGTATGACATGACAAAATAAGGACAGAGCTTATTTTTAAGTCTTCAACTGAAGACTGTGAAAATGAACAATGCTCTAAGCATGTTGACAGTTCTCAGATTAACTTAGCAGTCGACTTTCAAAGGTTGCCTTGCAAAATGCTGTGTCCTGACCCAAGACTTGAACCCAGTCTGAGTGGCTGTGCCATAAAAAGTTTTTTTTTTTTTTTGCTTGATTGATTGTTCAGAGCTTAAAACTGATTTAAAAACAGCCAGGCTCGCACCAAAGCATGATACCAACAGCAGTCAATCTGTCAGCCTCTCGTATTCCTCCTTTTCACATCATAACTCATCTGACAGACACATTCCTGCAGTGCACAGCAGCCGCTGGCTATTTGTTGGGACTCCCAACCATGCATACAAACAGTGAGCCCCTTTTTTCCCCTCGTCGTAAAAAAAAGGTTTTCTGAACATCATTGTTTTTGTAATCCAGATGCCAGTGGCCTTCACTGGCTCACTCATCCCTAGAGGATTTTCCTGTTTCCGTTTGACACCACTAGGTACTTCAACAGGCATGGCGTGGTTTGAGATTTAGAGCGGCCCACACAATTAGAGCTGAAGCACAGATACATATGTTTTATGTTTTTATTTGCAATGTCACTGCCCATTCTTAGGGTTTGGGCAGAATAATTGAAACGTCGCAACTGGTTTCCTTCGCCAAATTCTTTGAACTGTGTTTCTGCTGAGCGCAGCGGTCGAACTTAAAAAGGCATTTGCTTTGTTAAGGAAAAAGTTCTTTATTCTGCCATTGTTTGTGGGATTGTTATGGAGACAGAGAATTTTGATAATATTTACCACATGACACAAAAGAGCCTTGTCTCACTTTTTCCAACTGAAAAACTCACTCATTTCTTTTTATTTGCTGAAGTCAAACATTTGAGAACAGCTAACTGCTGTGAATCTTGTGAGAATTTCTTTTGCCTTGAACAAAAATCATAGCAAGTTAACTCGTTCCACATTGTTCTTTAAAGGGTTAGTTGACCCAAAAAACTGAACATTTACTCCCCATTTACTTGTATGTGTTTTTTTACTTTCTGAACACAAAAGAAGATATTTTGAAGAATGTTTAAAAAAATCTAATAAATTTTGATGGTCCCCATTGACTTCCATAGTAGAAACAGTATGTACAGTGTTCAGCATATATACTGTAAGTACACCCCTAATCTATCTTTTAAATTCATATTTTTATTAGGAAGCTATACAATATTATATTTGTGCATATACATTAGATTAGTCAGTACTAAAGCCAAATCTGGAGCTTATCTAACAAAATAACTTACGATAACAGTCCAAAAACGACAACACCCAAATTTATGTTATAGAAAAATATTAAATACGAATTTTAAACTGAGGAAAAATCAAGAGAAACAAATTTTTTTTTGAAAAATGTAGTTGAAATTTTTGTAGGTTGTAATTTTTTCGGGGAATATTTTGCTTGAATTTAATTGTTTTATCTTTCACTTTCTAAAGATGTTCTGTGATTAAAATATTCATTCAATAAATGTATCCATTTAACAAATCTGTTTTGTATTAATGCACTGAAATACATTGCCTGTATTCACTGAGAAATGGATCAAAATATTCATTTTCAAAATGGGGTGTACTGAATTATGCACAGCGAAAAAATCAGTGTACATTTAACTCAATTAGAGTTTACCTTAACACTCCTTGGGTGTACAAATGACTCCCTCCATTTAGGAGTTAAAATAACACTTTCTGAAGTATGAGATTTGTTCAATACTCACAGAGTTCATTTTAACACAGTAAGAGTTTGTTCTTATATCAAACTGGAGTGTTTGTGTTACACTTCAAAGTGTTAATATATTATGATTTTTCCTATATTATCAATTGGTGTGTGTGACGCATAACAGTGATTAAATATGTTGCAAATAGTTTCAATATATTAAATGTTCATTAATTTTTTCAGAAATAATTTCAATACATTCAACTCTTTGCATTTTAAAAATGCAACAAGACATGTTGCAAGTTTAAGTAAAACATACTGGTTTGATCGGTGTTTGTCCGAAAGAACCGGTTCGAGTAAAAAAAAAAGAACTTCCCATCGCTAGTGGGAAATACGCTGCATATTGGGTTAAAAGTTTAACACTGAAAAAAAAAAACTCTTAAATATACGCTCTTTCACACTTGTGGATTAAAATGTACTCTGGTTTTAACACTGAACAACACCAAAAAAATCACACTGTATATTTAACACCAGAATTTTTGCTGTGTGCTGAGCATTGTAAGTATGAAAATATTATGGAAGTAATTAGTCCAACAATGGTTTGGTTACCAGCATTCTTCAAAATATCTTCTTTTGTGTTCTTCAGTAGAAAGAAACACATACAGGTTTGAAACTAGTGGAGGTTGAGTAAATTTCATTTTTGGGTGAACTGTCCCTTTAAGATTTGTGATTAAAAGCAGTTTGCTAGTTTTCAGTTGTTGTTGTTTTCTCAGTATCCAGTTGCTTAATCATTAATTACTAAATAGCCTAAATTATGTAAAACGTAGGCCGTGTCTTCTCCACCGTGTGAAAGGATGAACTCATTCTGTTATTTGTGCTTTGACGCATGCTGTAATTATCAGGGTTGAGATGGTCATCTCATTTAAGAGCTTGGTTTGGTAATGATGATTACATCAGGTCACATGATGGCCCATTGTGTCCTCTGTGGTCACACTGCGCTATTGTTTGCGAGGCTGTCTGTGGTATTGTTGTTTTTGCTGGGGTGCCGTTGTGGTCTTTTTGAGGCTGGATGATATGACAGAGGCGCATGGAAAAGGCCTGACAGAAGCAGGAGCAGTTTCTGAGGTAAAGCCACAACAGCGTACAGTCAGCATCGGCCGGTACTGTAAACCGTCATCATGACTAAGTCAAGAACGTAAGAGTCATCCCAACATTACACAGTGGATATTCATGAGGGCGACCTAAGACTGTATTTACCGACTTGCTGCATTTGAGACTGGCAGTTGTGCATTTGATTAAGTAGAGCTTAAAGAGATAGTTCACTCTAAAAGATGAAGATTTACTCCCCATTTACTAACCTCCAAACCTTTATGAGTTTCTTTTTTTCTGTTGAACTCAAGGATAATTTGGAAATGTTGAAAACCTGTAACCATTTTGCATCCAGAGGGGGAAAAAATATATAGTATGAAAGTTAATGGTTACAGGGTTCCAACATTCTTCAAAATATCTTCTTTTGTGCTCAACAGAAGAAAGAGACTCAAACAGGTTTGAAACAAGTAAAGGATTAGTAAACTATTGCAAAACTTTAATTTGGATAAACTATCCCTTTGGGTGGCTACACTAATTGTAAACCTCAAGTGTTTGGAATAAGGTTTAGAAGCTTAGTTGTAGTTTAGAAGCAGTTGTAACTACATTATTGACATTTACAGTATGCTATTAATTTATCAAACTTGTTAGAAAAGTTATGCTGCTGTGCAAAGGTTTGTTTTTTTGTCTTATGCTTATCAATTTATAAAATAGACAAATGTTGAAATACGTCCATTTAAAATGACAGTTATGTATTTAATGTATTTTCATGGCAAAGCTGAATTTTGAGCAGCCATAAGTGTGATCTTGAGCGTCACATGACATGTTTGTATAATTCAGAAATCATAGTAATGTACTGATTTGAATATCATATTTGAAAGCAGTTTTTCGTTTAGCAGTTTTGTAAAACCTTTTCAATTCAATGATAAAAAAAACAACATTTATAACTACTGTGTTTCTATTTCTTTTAAAAATGTATTTAACTGACCCCCACTGACATACCAAAACAATCATTAAGCAAGATTAATAAATGCTGTAAAAGTGTTTTTATTGCTTTTTTGTGTTGCAATTTTAGCATATAACATATTTGATGTACATTTAAAACTTTTTTTTGTTTACTGAAGAAGTAAATAAGAGTTATTTACTTTTTTTAAGGGTATAGTTCACCCAAATATTTTAATTCAGTCATCATTTACTCTCCCTGAACTTGTTTCAAAACCTTTAAGATTTGGGACACTGAAGATATAAAAACAATAAAACCTGTAACCATTGAATTCTATAGTATTTGTTTTTCCCAATGTGGAAGTTGGTGGATACAGGTTATCAGCTTTCTTTGAAATACAGTTGAATTCAGAATTATTAGCCCCCCTTTGAATTTTATTTCTTTTTCAAATATTTCTGAAATTATGTTTAACAGAGCAAGGACATTTTCACAGTATGTATGATATTTTTATAACAGTTGTTTTTATAACAGTTTTATTTTGGCTAGAATAAAAGCAGTTTTTAATTTTTTTAAAAAACCATTTTTAGGTCAATATTATTAGCCCCTTTAAGCAATTTTTTTTCCCGCTCGCCTACAGAACATCCATTGTTATACAATAACTTGCCTAATTGCCCTAACCTGTCTAGTTAACCTAATAAACCTTAGGCCTTTAAAAGTCACTATAAGCTGTATAGAAGTGTCTTGAAAAATATCTAGTAAAATATTACTTACTGTCATCATGGTAAAGACAAAGTAAATCAGTTATTAGAAATGAGTTATTAAAACTATTATGTTTAGAAATGTGTTGAAAAAATCTTCTCTCCGTTAAACAGAAATCGGGGGGGGGGGAAATAAAGGAGGGGGCTAATAATTTAACGGGGCTAATAATTCTGACTTCAACTGGACCTTTATTATTCAATAGAAGAAAGAAACTCATAATTGTTTGGAACTACATGAGAGTGAATAAATAGGGAGTTTTTTTTTCATTTTTGGGGGAACTATCCTTTTAACATAATTATATAATGATTGATTAGTAAGCAGCGTTGTGTTTGCATTTCTCTTAAGCAGAGGAGTCATCCATGATCCTGAAGGTAGTCTCTTATATTCTGATTGGCGTGGGCTCCTTCTCCATGCTTCTGGGATTTCTGGGATGTCTGGGAGCCATCTATGAAATCCGCTGCTTGCTTGGATTGGTAAGATACAAAAATGCTCTGCACCATATAATTGACTGTTTTTTTGTTTTGGTGTAAATCACTTTTTTTCATGCAAACTCAAAGTACTTCTGCTGTCGTGCAAAGAATTTGCTGTGCTGAGCGCTTTCATTTCACATGATCTGAGCAGACGGGACTGAAGCAGCTGTTGCGTTTCTGTTGCACATATGTGGAGACATAGCAGTGCAGTGCAGATGGAAATCTGACATATGTGATGGGTGTATATTTGGGTCTGTGATATTCTTTTCTTTTCTTTTTCTACAGTACTTTACCTGTCTATTGCTCATTCTACTGGCTCAAGTAGCTGTGGCCATTCTCATCTACTTCCAGCGTGATTTGGTGAGTGAATGTGAATGTTATAATGGGGATGTTCACTCAAGAATGGAAATTCATCATTTACTCAACCTCAGGAGGTTACACATTTCTGTAATTGGCCAATATGACTTAAAAAATATTTTACTGATTTATCTATTTAAATATATATATATA
>CAIGQQ010037820.1:2197918-2217515 GCA_903798035.1 Danio albolineatus | reverse complement strand
TATATATAATTTTTTAACATAAAACACAACTACAACGTGTCAAATTACATTATTTATATTAAATATTCTTGCACAAACATCTGGTTTAAAGTTTTATTCCAAGTAGAGCACTATACTCTATGAAGTGTTCAATGCTATAAATGAAAAACAAACTCATGAAAAACGAACATGAAATATGATCTCAAACTCATGACTCTCATTAGTCAAGTGAGAAAAATGTTAAATACTTCTTAAGAAAAATGTAGTCCTGTTTTGAAGTTGGCCTAAAATCATTGAATGTATTACACCAGTAAAAGTATATTATCAGCAGTATTTATTTCATAAATCAAAGAAAAAAAATATAATAAAATATTTAATTATAGATATTTAATTAAAAATGAAATATTTAATTAAATATAATAAAATATTAGTTTTAAAATCAAATTAAAAGACACAGACAGACCTTTAGCAAAAATGTTTTTGTGTAAATTGTTTTAGTACTATTGATACTGTATGTTATGCGTATGGTTCTTTGCTTAAAGGGGCATTGGGATAAAAAAAAAATAAAGAAGGACCTAAAAACCCGAATTTCTACCAAAACTGACATATATCACTTGTTTTGCCTTTATCTTGTATATTAGCTAGTGTGCATTCCAGCTAGGGTCACATATCTTTTTTTTTTTTTTTTTTTTTTTTTTTTTTGCATTTTACAGAAAAAAAAGTCATACAGGTTGTAAATGAGATAAAGGAGACTGAAAGACTGACATTTTCATTCATTTTTAATGAGTAATTCTTAAAGGGATAATTCACCCCAAAATGAAAATGACCTCTTAATTTTTCTCCTTCATGTGATTTTCAGTCTATATAAGTTTCTTTCTTCTGTTGCATACGAAAGAAGATATTTTGAAGAATGCTGGTTGTACCCCAAAAATGACTAGGGAAGTCAATGAGTTCCAGAAACCAGCATTGTAAATATCTACTTTTGTATTCAACAGAAGATGGAAACTCAAATGGGGTTTCAAAAAATGAAAGGTGATTAAATGATGGCAGACTTTACTCATATTTAAGCAAACTACCCCTTTAAGATCTGCTACTAAAACATTTCTGAGTGAAGGACTTACGACTTGCATGTTCAGCGGAACACAGAATAGTTGAGGTCAGATCTCCATGTGCTCCTTCTGCTAGCGAGATTTCATTGTGAAGGTTTGTTTGGATTTCTGGAACAGCCAGAAAAGAGGTCAGGCGGATCGGCGGAGGAAAATTTAAATGCACCGCCCCCTGTAGCACATACTTAAAAATACACTTTTGAGAAACACTGTTTTTGAACAGACCCTCACCCCAAAAAAAGAAAGAATCAAATGACATGTTTGATACAGGAAGAGAAGTACACGCCAACATTTCTGCACTCTCCATCTGGGTCAAACAGCAGAAAGTGTCCCTGAGCACACTTTAGGAAGCATCTGAGCAGGATATGCAGTCAATCATAGAGAATTTGGAGCAGGTAGATGATAGACGTTGTCACATAATTGCTTGTGTGTCACAAACTGTTTGGACTCAAGAACAAACAGGTTAGATTAGCCTTGCTGTAGTTTGTCTCATGTAAATAAAGATTTGTCTGAAGCAAGTGTGTCACATTTTAGTAGCTAGTTAGCTTAGCAAAGTGAATGTATGGTCAAATATCTGAAACTAACAAATGAAACCTTTTTTAACCCTTTCGTTGCAGTTGAGGACAGAGGCAGACAAAATTGTGTCTCAAGTTGTCGTAAACTATCCTGGACAGAACAAAACCGCGGAGCAGGCCTGGGACTACCTGCAGAAAACGGTGAGTTGAGAACGGGCAGAACTCGTAGCCCATGTTGTTCTAAATGAAGGTTTAAAGTGTGTGTTATAGCTCATTTGAATATATTGTAGTTGAAAAACACACTGTTTCTGTGGGCGGTTTTACCACTGGAATGTAGAAATGCTTGTTAGATTGCTTTACAACTGTCTGTTGACTGTACCTTTGCTTGTATTTAAAACTCCCTTTCAGGTAATGCAAATATCATTTATCTTTCGCCAGAAAAGTGCCGTAGGCTGAATATTACAAACATTTCATGAGAATAATACGATGGGGGTGTGTGTTGAGTAATTCTGGTTTACAGTTAGCATTATAGAATGCTTAATAAAACAGCCTGTTGTTTTGTTTCTGATGTGTCTCAGATGCAGTGTTGTGGCTGGAATGGGCGCATGGACTGGGATGAGAACCTTATAATAAAGAACAATACAGTGGGCTTTTACCCATGCTCCTGCCACAATTACTCCCTCCAAGCACCAAATATCCCTGAGAGCGGCTTCTGTCAGGCCTCATCTAGTGACTGGCCCATCTATCAGACGGTATGGCAAATAATGCTAATGGTGGTGTCTTTAACATGTTAAGTGCGTCTCTCTGTTTTCTGTAAATCTGATGGAGAACTAAAGAAAAGTTCTCCAACTTAAAAAGTTAACCTTCTGTTGACCTGTGCACCCTGTTTTAGCGTGTCTTGGAAAAGATGTTAAATGCAAACACAGTGGTCAAACATTTCTGTCCAGATTTACATTTAAGAAATAATCTAAAAGTAGCACAGTGGAATAGAAAAGTGCTGGTTGTGTGAACAGCTTTCTTTAATGTTTTTCTGTGTTTGCATATGGAAAAACAAATATTGAACACGAGAATGATTTCTCGTGACTTCGTAATGTATAACTTTTTACATTTTTGAGCATGTAACTTCCCCTTTTACCACAGTAAAGCCCAAAGGGTCTTCTTTCCGATGAAACCTAGTTTGTTCTTGTAGCTTACTGAAGTCAGGAACTGTTTCTATATAACGTTAGGTAGGTGTAAATCCCCAAAAGTGAGTACTGAGTAACAGGTTAACACAGAAATAAAAATAATTTGATGAATGGTGGAAACTGAACTGTTTCAGTTCCTGTTGACTTCCATTATATGGTCAGAAAATCTAATGGAGGACACTGAGTGATGAAACTTCATGTGTACCAACATTTTTAAAAATATTTAAACGTGTTCCACTGAAGAAAGTCAGTCAAAGTGGTTTGGAAACACATGAGGGTGTGTAGTTGACAGTCCTTACAGAAAAAACATGTTAAAATCACGTCAAAGACACATAAAATGTGCAACATTTTCATGTGAGAGAATAACTAATCACATGATTTTCTTTTTTTCATATGAAAACTTACATTATATAGCAGATGCACTTTTACAACATGATGAGGGCAACTTTTATTACACATCTCTGTGAACCAGTTAAAGACAAAACCAAGCACTTGGATCTCAGATACCATTTAAAAAATGTATATATTATGCATAATGTATAATTTTTGTTAACAGCTCTAGTTTAGTCGAGTGCTCTCATGAAAGTGTTTCTCTTTCTTCATCAGGGCTGTCTGGAGCATGTGGGGAGCTGGCTCTTCACAAATTATGGAATTATTCTGGGAATCTGCCTTGGTGTGGCTGTCATTGAGGTTTGTTCTATCTCCTCTGCCTTATGTACTGTTATGAAATGTTCATCATTGAAGCTTTTTTATAAGGGTCCCATTATGCTTCTACACATTAAGGGGCTTTCATGCCTTTTTACATTTCCTATCGCCAAAAGTAGCTGCTTTTTGGTGCATTCACACCACAGGGACTGGAAACTATTTTAATTATAGACATTATCTACATTTGGGGGAATTTAATTAGCTCTTACGTTGGAGCAGGGTCTAATCTACCACATTAGGAACTAAAGTGATGTAAATGTGTGCTTTATGTAGCCTCTGTTGCATAATTTATACCTCTTATTATCTCTATTATCATGAAACACACAATGAAAACACAGATTCGATCTTGGTGACCTCTGTCTAGTTGTTAGTTTTGTTTAACAGCACATCATCATGTCGATTTGCCTCATTTTAGAGTTCCTAGTCTGATGTGAATCTCATAATAGTCCTGGCAAAGGTTGTTCTCAGGAAATTGGGCCTGGTGATTAGTTCCTATTTGTAGCATGATAACGCATCTATCTAGGCGTTTTGATTTTCAAAAAGTGTAAAGTGTGACCTGCATTAGGGTAAAATGTGATGCATAACATTTCCATTATGATCTTATTGTAACAATTATTATTAATGTTCCCACAGCTGCTTGGAATGATACTTTCTATGGGCCTTTGCAAGAGTGTACACCAAGAGGATTACACCAAAGTGCCAAAGTACTGAGAAGGAAACACGGATACTCACACACAAATGTATTCAGTCCTGTTTTTGGAAAAACAGATCTCCCTCTTTTTTTCTACAGCATACACAGTGTTTCCAAATAAATAAAAAAAACATTAGGGTTATGTTTAATCATGAGATTTCACTCTTTGTCAGTAACACTATCCCTGTGATGTCTAATGAGATCTTTTTAGTCCGTTTTGAATAGCCCATTGTATGTCAGTTTGAAGTATAGCACATGAAAGCTGCCCACATGAATGAAACGCGTATGATGAGACTCGCTGCCCCTGAATGCTTTATTTATACACCAACACTCTTTAACACCCAGGCTAGTCTGTTCGCTTTGATCATAGAGACCCAAACTACGAGTTAACAGCCTATTAAACTTCAGTTTGCTCTTTATAGACAACAGGAAAACCACAAAAGGGCCCGCTTTTGTTAAAACGCAGGACTTTACTTGGATATTTAGCATTTTGCGGTATACATAGACTGACACAATTCCCACCCTTCTGTAGTGGCACGTCTCAAATACGAAAGCTGTGTTTTATAGTCTGCCGTTTATGTTTGTACGTCAGTGTTGTTTCAGGTTTATCTTTTATTAGCGTGTATATATTTTAGGTTTCATTTGCATGTTGATTTGGACAAGTCTTGGGAGTCCTTTTTTGTACAGATGATAAGTTGTATGTCTTTTTCTACATGCGTAAATCGAGCTTATTTGAATGAGCACGTTTGTAAGAAAGTACAATATGAAGCTATTCCTCGATGATGTGAACCAAAATTAAGAGATTCGCCCCCAAAGTTGACTGCAGACTTGATTTATTTTGTATTGCATTGATCCTAATTTAACTGGTTTTCTCCTTTGGCACCACTATGACTTTAATTGCATACTTGTTTTCACAGGTATAATGAAAGAATTCTAACAGTGTTTTCTTTATCATCTGTAATGATTCTTTTGCATTTGCAAAACTTTTAGTTTGTAATAAAATGTACACACTTATTTTAGTGTTTTAATGTTCCAAAAACAAATCCTATTTTTTGTAATACTGGGAATACAGTCCCCTACCAAGTAATTATGAAATTTCAGAAGTATTGTAACTACATGTACCTTTCTTAAGCCGAATGTGATACAATAAATAACTCACCCAACTCTATTTTCTACTGTTTTTATTCGCCATGTGTTTCTGCCAGATTTTCGCTAGGTGGCAGTAGCACATCTGTAAATAATGTGAATGCTCTCAGAAGTACTGGTCGACGCCTCACAACAACCTTTAATATGCATTTTATGTCGGGGGTTTTCGAATCAATCCTAAAGATTGAAAAGCCTCATGTAAATAACGTTAGTAAATAAAAACATGATTCATAAAACACTGCATTGAAAAATATAAACTAGACCTGCACCCCGAAATGAAATTGTGTTGCTTTACTGACGACGCACAAGATGTGACTTTCAGACTTTACTTTCGTGACTTTTTTGGGTGTTTTCTTTGGTAGAACATTAAATATGATTGATATATCAATTGATATATATGCCTAGCTGTTACAACTAAAAACGCCCCAACAGTATCTGTGGCACCTGATGAGCCATTTAGGTCAGGGTTCTCAAACTCAATCCTGAAGGTCTCCAACTTACCTCAACAGACCTGCAAGGATGTTTCTAGAAAGCCTAATAAGAGCTTGATTAGCTAGCCCAGGTGAGACTGATTTGGGTTGTAGTTAAAATCTGCAGGACCTCCAGGACCGAAATTGAGAACCCCTAATTTAGGTGTTTATGAAGCGAAAGATAAGTCTGTGTGAGAAGCTGAACATTTTACTATTCAATTATTTAAATTTTCGTGCTTTAGCTATGGAAATCTTGCAGTTTACGTATTTTATGATTCATGTTTTCGTTTGTTTACGGTTGTGAATTGCATTATGGGATGTTGACATCAGCTCTGTCGTATGGTGTTTGGTAACTCAGCTCTGCAGTTTAATAAAGTGACCTTTATTAACATTTTATATTGAAATAATATATAAGAAATAATATTTAAAGTAAGTCAATACAATAATAGAAAGAGTGGGGGTTATGTCATCAGTCATCGCCAACCCAGACAATATATCACTTCAAACTACTGAAAAAAGAGCCTTTTTATTATTATTTTTTTTCTTTTTCAACATCCAAAGTTGTTGAAGATATCAAGGCCTCATAATGCAATTCAAAAGCATAAATTGCCTAATGTAAAACCTAAAACTCTTAAATTACAAATAATTTATTAGTGTTTCTGATAGCTGAAAAATATTAGATTAGATTCAACTTGTCATTACACATGTACAAGTATAAGGCAACGAAATGCAGTTTAGGTCTAACTAGGAGTACAATAGCAGCAAGTGCAAAATATGGTCATAAGTAATGAAATGCAATTATAGAAAAAGGATTATATGTAAATGAGCATATGTGCTGTATTTTAAAATATATGCTGTGGAAATGTACATTAAATGTTGTTTTTATATCTGTGAAATCCAACCTGCGATTTTACACATTGTTCATTAGATTTCTATAGCTGATTATAATGTAAATAATGTTTAATTCGATCGTTTTCATATTATTCTATTATGTATGTATAAATGTAGTTTAGCCTGCATATTTATTTTCTCACAAATGCTGGTAGCTGTTGACGGGCATTTTTGATACATCAATGACCATGGTTCCTCTGAAAAGTCATCTGCATCTTGAATGCGAAGAAGTTGGGTATGAATACATTAACAGCAGATTTTCATTATTGTGTACACATTCCCTTTAACATTCCTTGCGCTTTCTGTTCATTTCTCCAGATGGTGGACCTCTCAAGCGGTCATCATGGTGGTCTGTTCCTCTTCGGTGCTTCCGTGAGGTGTTAAATGACAAGTTTCACCATTTTTTTCCCTTAACAATAGAGGTTTCACTGCCACCTGCTCGCCCCCTTCACATCCGGCCTGCCCACTGAGCACCATCCTGTTTTCAGAAGACTATGAGTTTCCATAGCCTTGCCCATGCAGGAGCCACACACATGAATAATCATAATCACTTTTTTAAACATGCATATGACCAATTCTCTAAATGTAAACAACAACAACAACAACAAGAAAATCCATCTAAATGCAGTGCACTATGAATGTTCTCTTTCTACTTCTTTATTGGAGATACCTTGTGTGCCTTTGTTTTCAGACCTGAGCCCTTTAGGTCTCCATTAATTTATGGTAATGTGGCTCAAAGTGGACGTCGCTTTCTTTTGCCATCCTTCCGGTAATGCTCCGTTCCAGGTCTCCAGAGCTACACTTGTAATTATAATGGCAAAGGGATGACATTGGAGCTGAGCTGTCTTTTGTCAGAAAGCAGTCTGGAATATCGCTCTGATCATGTACTGCCAGTCTGCCAAACAACAACAGCTGCTGCTTTTTTCCTCTAATAGCTTTCCTAGACGGCAGAATCATTTTATCATGTAGCTGTAGTGTATACAGTTGTTTAATGCTAAAGGTTCTTTTTGAATTGCCAAGTCTCACAGTTTACAGTTGAGATTCTGGCTCATATTTTGCAAACGCGACTGGTTTTTAGAAATGTTCATCATGCTTTTATACACATCAAGCGAGAATTATAGCATGATGTCAAGAACTGATGGCCACTGTGAGAAAGGGCAGCTGACAGGAAACCGCAGAGACATGTATGACTGCACACGCACGAGACAGAGCTGTCATTCACACGCACACACACACACACACGCGTGTACACACTTGTGACCAAGTCATACTGTGCTTACCCTCATTGAATTTAATCTAATTTCACTTCACAGAGACGGCTAATGAAGAAGAGGAGGGAGGAAGTCCACCAATAATACGGGAAGCGAGTGGAAGTTCAAAAAGTCAAATGAATTCTGAATCACCAATGCATTGTACACTGAGAACAAGCACCGCCAACCCCTTTAACAACAGCCCTGGCTCTCCTTTTGTGTGCAGCAGTAAATGAAAATTTTACTTATTTGGAATAACTAACTTTAATTAGCTTGACGAACGTCTTTATATGATGGTAAGGCTGTTTTTTTGTGATAACTGTGTTGTTAATGTTGTGAATTTGTCCCTAGAACTTTCGCAAGTTTCTCATGTTTTTGAAGCTTTCAGGCTTTTTCCTGCGAGAAAACTGATGGCTGATTAGCCGTGAATGTAGGGAAGGAAACGCATTTTGCTGCCATGTTTGGATTCATTCTGCCTTGTTACTTGTAGCTGTAATAGAAGCCAAATTCCCAATATTGTCTGGCTGCAAACAATCATGACACGTTCTCCACTTTTTCACTAATGCATTTAGGGCGTACTCACACTATGCTATTCGAACCGTGCTCAGGCCCGTTTCCTGGATAATTTTAGAAGTGTGAGTGCGCTGAACCGGGCTCACTTCACTTGGGCTTTGTCGCGGTACACTTCTAGTGAGAGTGCAAAGCGCGCCTGAGCCCGAAACTGAAGAGGAGACGTGACTTTTGGGGACTGTTTCATATAGATTTATTAATCATTCTTACTGTTTAATGAACGCAAACTGTCGTAGATTATTAAAGACGCAAACCCCTCACTGCACGACAGCTGCGCCTTTAGTAAACCTTCTAATTCCAGCAGCACAAAGACTTTATGATTGTTTATGAGCGTCAGCAGTGGCTGATCTGTTCGGCGGAATATTTGACTGTGTGTCACTGCATATCAAATGACTAAAACGATATAATGATATAAAGAAATGTCCACTGAAATCTCAGAGAGTGCTTCTTTTACACTGAACAGCGCATCATCGATGACATAAGTGTGCTCAGGTATGAATGCAATGTGATTGCGGGCCGCCAGGGGAGATTGAAGGGGGGACAAGCGTGTATGAACTGTATATGGTGTGAGTACGCCCTTACTCAATCTGGCATCAGTCTTTGCCCAGTTTAATGATGAACATGGTATTTCCCCATCAGATGAAATTAACTTTCTTCACTTAAATGATCGTTGAACCAGGTCTCTGTCCACGCAACATGCTCCTCAGCAAAGGTTAGTCAAGACTTTTGATTTCTTCATTTCGATGAAAGATTTGGTCACTGAGCAGGCTTTTAGTGCAAATTCTCTTAAACAAGACACTTTAGAGCTTGAGATCTTTACTCTGTTCTGCGCTGAATTGATGATCAGCAACAGTGTTGAATTGACTATAATCTTCTATGTCAGGGGTCACCAAACTTGTTCCTGGAGGGCCGGTGTCCTGCAGATTTTAGCTCCAACCTTAATCAAACACACCTGAACAAGTTAATCAAGGTCTAACTAGGTATACTTAAACCACCCAGGCAGTTTTGTTGAGGCACGTTAGAGCTAAAACCTGCAGGGACACCGGCCCTCCAGGGCCGAGATTGGTGACCCCTGTTCTATGCGAAGCTGCTTTGACACAATCTACATTGTAAGAGTGCTACACAAATACAGATGAATTGAATTGATTGCCCATTATGATTCTCCAACATTATCCTGGCCTCCCATGCATTTGTCTTTTGTGGATGAACAGCTCTTTGGGGATACTTGAATGAGTCATGACGTTGTAAAGATGCAAAGTTCCTGAAATCACCACAGATTTGGAATAACCAACGTTTGTCCCTTTAGCTTTTATCTGTACAACCCTTCGGAGAGTCTTAGTTACTTAAAAAAGGGCTCAACATCTTGTGTCTGTGAAAGCTACATACATCTGCCAACTAAACAGGGTTTTTCTGATCATTCATTTAAATATTTTATACTGTCCTTCAGAATATGTGAAACTCAAGAAACAAGTGAAAACAGAAACAATATTGTGCTCGGATATCTTAAAATATGCAGTAACCTTGAAGTTTAGGAAAGAAGTTGTTTTCTAATTAGGATCTCCACTGTAGCCCCTTTAGGTGAACGAATACTGACTGATGTTTCTCATTCAATAATTTAGTTTTGTTTATTTTAATAAAATATATTTCAGTTTATATTTGATAGTTTTCATGACTGTGTGATGGTTTACCTGTGATAGGTGTTGCTACTGTGACTAATACTATGTTGATTTTTGTATCCACGCAGTGCGTATACTTATACTAATCACCATTGTTCCTAGTGACTCATCCTGTACATCTGCTGTTGAACTGTATCTAAAGTTGCAGGAGTACAGGCCTCTACAGGAAATCTGCTTGTTTTCTTTGAGGGTTGAGGTAAGATGTGAAGGTGAACGAGGCTGACCTGGAAACACTTCTGCTGGAGAGGATCTGAAGAACCGCTCATGGCAGGTCTGGAGCGCTCATCTAGACGGACATGTAATAAAACTGGGTCTGGACTAAGGCCAGTAAATGGTTCCCCTCCTCCAGGCCAGATGGACCTTTTCCTCCTGTTAACCTCTTCAGGACTTTCTTCATCTGGACTGATCGAACAAGAGCAAAAAAACACTGCTAAGGCTAGACAAAGCTCTATGGTAGTAAGTATAGTTATGCATATTATATATGAAATATACATGTAGCTATAGTCTGAACTTGATCACAATGTTTAATTATTATATACAGTAGGTGGTTCATTTTCCTGCAACATACAGTACATTACATACAATATGCAAAACATCTTAAGTCAACATGGTTTAAAAAAACACTAGTCTAATAATTCACCCCAAAAATTGTCATCATTTTCTCACCCTTTACTTGTTTCAAACCTTTATGAATTTCTTTCTTCTGTTAAACATAAAGTATATTTTTAAGACAGCTGAAAACCTGCAACCATTGACATCCATAGTTTTTCCTACTATGGAAGTCAATGGTTACAGGTTTTCAGCATTCTTTAAAATATCTTCTTTTGTGTTAAACAGATGAAAGAAACTCTGCTCCCAATTTGATTGCGTTAGGAATTCCTAACATTTTTAAAAGTATAAACCTTCAGTTTTCTTTTTCTGACTTCATTTTGTGAAGCCTTTAAATCTATACGTTCTAATAAGTGTATTTGCAGGGGTTTCTTTCAATGTTGTTTCAATATTCTGAAACATGTTACAAAAAGCCAAATAGCCCCAAATCATACCATGGCATAAAAAATATTGTGTATTAAATAATCTATACCCTCAACAATACATGCTTATTCCTTGGTTTTTGTGCTTTACTAAATATGGTATTCTCATTTGTTTTTTTCTTACAGACACCAGAGAAACGTGGAGTTTTGAGGAAACTAAATGGTCTGTGTAGAGGGAATGTGATGTACTATACTGTATATTTTTCCCCTCATCTTTTTATTCTTAGACTGTAGCGATTGAACTTCTCTACTGTTGAGAATTTTTTAATATATACCCTACTTTGATAGTTGAAAGTACCAGATCACCACCAGCAAACTTCACTCCTCGTGTATGACAGATGAAAATTTCCATTCTGCAAATAATTTGATCCTAGAAAAACAGCATAACGTGTCCGACACAACACATGAGATCAACACCAAAGATGCTCCACCACTCCTCCGCTCTCTGGATGAGGTCATCTATAGGTTATGACCCTTTTTCTGCTTCTGGCAGCTGCTGGAGACTCACTGACTACAACAGACTGCTGACTTATGCATATGATCATTCTGTGTGAGTGCAGCTTTTTTTCTTCTTTTGCATCTTTCAGTAGATATTCAGCACAACACGTTGTACTTCCACAATCTTTTATTGGTTTGATGTCAGTTGATGATTAATTTGTGTGTGAAAATATAGCATTATTTCACTATTTGAGTTGATGCATATTGGCATGGGCGGCACAGTGACTCAGTGGTTAGCGCTGTCAACTCACAGCAAGAAGGTCACTGTTTTGAGTCCCGGCTGGGCCAGTTGGCATTTCTGTGTAGAGTTTGCATGTTTTACTCGTGTTAGCATGGGTTTCCTCTGGGTGCTCCGGTTCCCCCCACAAGTCCAAACTCATGCGCTATAGCTGAATTGAAGAAACTATATTGTCCATAGCATCTGAGTGTATATGTGAATGTGATAGTGTATGGGTGTTTCCCAATACTGGTTTGCAGCTGGAAGGGGATTGGCTGTGTAAAACATATATGCTGTGATAAGTTGGCGGTTCATTCTGCTGTGGCGACCCCAGATGAATAAAGAAACTAAGCTGAGGGAAAATGAATGAATATTCATAAAGATAATCTGGTGTTTTTGATTACTCATGATACAACGGCTTAAAATAAACAAACTTGTTTAGTGTTTTCTGAATGAGTAAACATCTTGGTATTATAATCCTGGAATATGATCACTGGATATGTTTTCTGAATTGTTAATATACATAATGTGATGATGTAGGATCACAATACTGACAGGATGCATCATTGTTTGATCATGAACATGATTATAGTTTTTTAGTTTACTTGTGCTGTAATAATAATCTGGCCGGTAGTAAGTTAATGACCTGTACTCTTCATTATTGTCAGTATGTGATGCCCTTTGTTTTTTTTCTCCTAGAATAATGTTAGAGCTTCTTTTTTTAGACATGTCAGCTTTTATGGCAATCTTTATTAGGAAGATTCCTGGGAATTGTGTTTCCTAGTTAAGAGCCAGATGTTTGGATTTCTGATCTCGCAGAGGAATGTCCTGGACCTTAACAAACTCCAGACTTCCTGGAACTCAAAGCTTTGCACATTTATGGAGAAAATGACACTGGTCTTGCTCTATAAATGAGACTGATATAGAGAAAGTCAGTTGTATTTAGAAAATGAACTGATCTGAAAGATGTCAATCTCTGTACAGGCTGAACAGTGATATTTTTGTACAGCCAGTTTCTTGAGTTCGTACTAATTCACACATATGAAGACAGAATACAAGACCATGTGGCCTAAAAAGGAATTAAATACGAGAGTGAACACCAGTGAAACTCTAAATCACCGAAGGAGATGAAAGCTTCGAAAAAGCGAATACAGACTTTGCTTTGCTTGACAGGTAAAATACATGGATGCACCAAACCAGTAGAAGTGCAAAGAGAGGGGGTGTCTTTACTGGCTGAATGTGGCTTCCAAAAAGCAGCATGTCATTTTTGTTTGATGCAATGATAATAGACCGCCACAGCAACTCAAATTCATCCTGTTTCAAAGATATTTTAAGCTAAATCCACTTGTGATGATAGCTGCGCTCTTTTACACTGCAACTTTAGAGACAACAGTAAATCTGCATTGATCTAATGAGACTCTTGAACAGTGGTTCAGTATCTACTGACAGCAATGAAGTACTCCAGGTTTCAGAAACAGGAAGAAACGCGAAAGCTGAAGCTGTTTAAACAGCTGTACTGAATCAGCGTGTCCAACACCATAGCCCGCAAACCTAGCTTACATAGACAATAAAAAACTCTATTTCTTATCATTTGTTGCATCATTAAATGCCAACACACAACTTTGAATTCTGAAAAGTCTTTAGATGTCTTTCACTTGTTATTTGCCTTCTGTCCAACTCTATTCTACTCATTTTATCATGCTTTTATAGCTGTATTAGCAGTCTAAATGAATAGCATTATCTATATTACACAGTCATTTACATAGTCTTTTTGCAATAACAAAGTCATCCATTACAGTGCAACTAACTGCTTCTGTGATAATCTGAACTGGGTGGCAGCTGTGCGGTGCTGCTCAATTAGTTCGGGCAAAAGATTGCACACCCAGTAAATAATATCCTGAACACTTGTGCAGGAGACTGGGCTTTATTGCAGAATACATTCTTACAGCATAAATTGAGGTGTTAGTTTGGGGTTATTGCATCCCCAGTGGTATGAAGAAATGATCAATTTTACGGGTTTAGGCAGAGGATGCTTTTCTATTACAGTATATGGAATTTTTATGAGACCCGTAGAGCTATGAATATCTACACGACAGCTGTCTTTTCTGATCTATTTCGACCGAATAAATAACGACACATACGCAAGTCTGTACGACTGCTTTTTGTTGATCTAAATGGACTGCTTCCAAAAGACTGAAGATTTAAAGGCCATTACTTTAAGCCATCTGGCATGACATCACTCCAAATCACTCCTCAGAAATGCATGAAAAGCGACTGGCCTCTTTCTCATCTACTCTCTGTCAAGAGTCTGATGTTCAACTTGATGGGGCTGAAACTCCTGTGACAGTCGGGAGAAAAAACACAGTCCCAGAGGAGTCAGGCTGTCACTCTGTCTTTGTGTAATGCAGAGATGAGTGTGTCAAGACAGGTCTTCACCCAAAATTTACTTGGCAGGCTCTGCGCTGAAAGAAAACATATACATGTCATTTCAAAGATTTATTTTGTATGAGGGCATTTCTTCTACTTTGGGCACTTTATGTCAGATCATTGCTGAGTAGTAAATGATTACACACTCTCAGAAAAAATGGTACAATGTTGTATCAAAGAAGGTTTATGCCCTTTTCACTGAGTCAGTACCTGTGGGAAAACCAAAATAATAATAATAATAATAATTCCTTACATTTATATAGCGCTTTTCTGGGCACTCAAAGCGCTTTACACAATGGGGGGGGATCTCCTCATCCACCACCAGTGTGCAGCATCCACCTGGATGACGCGACGGCAGCCATTTTTGCGCCAGACCGCACACCACACACCAGCTGATTGGTGGAGAGGAGACAGAGTGATGAAGCCAATTGTGACATGGGGATGATTAGGAGGCCATGATGGACAGAGGCCAGTGGGCAGATTTGGCCAGAATGCCGGGGTTAAACCCCTACTCTTTTTCGAAGGACATCCTGGGATTTTTAACGACCACAGAAAGTCAGGACCTCGGTTTAACGTCTCATCCGAAAGACGGCGCTCACTGAGCAGTATAGAGTCCCCGTCACTATACTGGGGCATTAGGACCCACACAGACCGCAGGTTGGGCGCCCCCTGCTGGCCTCACTAACACCACTTCCGGCAGCAACCCAGCTTTCCCATGTGGTCTCCCATCCAGGTACTGACCGGGCGCAGCCCTGCTTAGCTTCAGTGGGCGACCATGTGAGAGTTGCAGAGAGCTAGCTGCCGGTAAAATGTACATTTGTTTTTAAAACCTGCAGATACGATATTGTACCTTCATACAATTTACAGATCTGGTCCATAAAGGTACCACTACACTGTCAAATATGTTCCTTCAAGAACTATTTAAAGCATTTTGCTTTATCCAAAATGCGTCAGTTTTATTTTCAGTAAAAGTGATAAAGAATAAATAGTACTTTAACATAAATCTAAAGGTTCATTTTTTGCTAAACAATTCACAACACTTTTCACAAAAATGTTACAGAAAAACTTTCTCCCATCTACATTATAAAACATTTTTTTCTCCAGTTTTCTCACAATACCTTTATAATCACTTAAAAGTTCATTTAATTTACTTCATTTCAAAATAGAAATAGAGGCAATTAGAATTATGCAAAGGTATTGTGAGGAGATACGCACAATGTTTGATTAGCTTTACAATACTAAAATATCTGCATGAACACTTTGCATATGCAGGACTTTTGCCAACTCACGTGCGTAGTGGAAAGCAAACGCCAACAGGTGTAGATATCAATAATGAGAATCATCAGAAAATGCTCACCAAATGTTTATTTAAAATGCCTTAAATGTTTAGTTTACATACCTATAGTTTTGTTTTACCAGTTGTTTATGTATTCTATTGTAGTTTAGTAACAATAATTAATGTTTATGAGTTTCTTTAAACATATGCTTTTAAATTATGATTCGTGTTTCAATATGAAAATTATTCTTAAATCACTTTGCCTTTCCAGTAACATTTATTTTCATAGATATTGTAATAAAAAAGTAGTTGTGCAATACTTATGTACCGTTTTAATAAGAACAATTATGTACCTTCAAAAAAAGCACAGAACTGTATCATAAGAGGTCTTTTCTGTACCATATAAGGTACAACTTTTACAAAGGTACAAAACTGTTCATCAAGGAACATTATTTGAACCACTGTGTACCTTTTTTCTGAGAGTGCATGTAATATTGATTATGTAAGTAATCTGATTACATTTTTAGATTACAGTTACTTTTATTGCTTATGATTACATATTATGATCTATTATATATTATGATCTACATGAATTAGTTGAAACAACATTACAACTCATCAAAACAACTTAATTGTTTTTATGTTCAGTGCACTTAAATTAGTAAAAAATGATTAAGTAAACTTAATTGATTTGTTTGGGACAACACGAAGGAATTGTTTGGAATGCATTTTATTTTACAGTGTTGCAGAATATGTCTTCATCAGTGGCATTATTAATTATGGATTCTAGAGATCTTGACTGGAAAAAAAACCCTGGAATGTTATGTTTATGAATGTTTTTATGTAATACAGAAAATGCTAAACAAGTTTGTTTATTTTAAGCAGTTGTATCATAAGTAATTGAAAAGGCCAGATTATGTTTATGATTATTCATTCATTTTTCTTCAGATTTGTCCCTGGAAGGTCGCTGTTTCGAGCCTTGGCTGGGTCAGTTGGAATTTCTGTGTGGAGTTTGCATATTCTCCCTGTGGTCGCCTGGGTTTCTTCCGGGTGCTCTGGTGTCCTCCACAGTCCAAAGACATGTGGTATAGGTGAATTGGGTGAGCTAAATTGTCTATAGTGTATGAGTGTGAATGAGTTTGTATGGATGTTTCCCAGAGATGGGTTGCAGCTGGAAGGGCATCCACTGCGTAAAACATATGCTGGATAAGTTGGAGGTTCATTCCGCTGTGGCGATCCCAGATTAATAAAGGGACTAAGCCGAAAAGAAAATGAATGGATGAATTCACCAATGCCACATGTCTTTGGACTGTGGAGGAAACGGGAGCCCCCGAGGAAACCCATACGAACAAGTCATATCTCTGCGGCCCCTCATTTGCTGCTCATGAACTGGCACCCATGACAAACTAATTAAATAGCCCTGATATAAATAAACATGAATATCCTACATTCATATTTCATTATGTCATTATGTGTAATCTACTGATTGTGAAATGAAGTTTAGATTAAATTAAGACATATTAAAGTGAAATAGACTGACCGTTTATTATCAAAGTATTCTATGTTAAAACCACAGTGATCTTAAAAAAAATCAAACGTCCTTTGTGTAAGTAACAGCATAATAAAACATGATAAAGTTTTTTTTTTAAATTTCATATCATGCAGTTAAGCAACAGTTCCTGTTGTTTTACAGAATTTTATTTGCTATTTTTTTAGTGAAGGCTTAATTTTGTCTATTTACAAAAGTGTGAAAATAATATTATTTAAACGTGTAAATTTATTAAGCATAATCTATGAAATTAGCCATAGTAAGATAAGGGAGTTTGTATTTTATTCCGAGCATGTTTAAAATATAATTTGTTTATCATTTCGTGAAGTGAAGAGCATCGCCCACTGCAACAGTCCTCTGTGTTTATTTCTTCTGGACAGTTGACAGCTGACTATCCCTCCCTTGGAAGGTATTTGGACACGACACATGGGAATTGAGCTTCATAACACTACCTTCACCTCCCTGTTTCTTCTGGCTTACATAACTGAATGTCAGTACCCACATTTAAGAGTTGGCTCAATCCCTGTTGTCAGACTGAGGAGGAGAGCAGAGGAGATGAATCATAAAAAAAGTTCAAAAGAAGCAAGGTTAAAGTGTACAATGAGGAGTGCAGCTTGCCAAAACCTAATAGCATTATATATAATCTACCCTACAGGCCGGTACCTGTCTCCTCCAAGCACTGCATAGGAGGATGTGTCTTCGTATATGGCGAAAACGGACTGCTTTGATACAAGATGATGGATGCATATAGTATACCGTGAGTATCAACACACTATACATTACCTGTAAAGGAGATTCTCTATACTTGCTTGTATCCTCAGCATGTGGACGTCAATTAATAATGTCAGTTAACATTTCCATTCCCCGCTCCCCACCCTCTGAGCTTGACCTTTCCTCAAGCCCTTTACTTTGCTGCCTTTTAATAGTTCCTGCCAGGAATGATATCAGAGCTGGAGGGTAAGAGCCGCAACTGCAATACAAAGGAGCAACAAAAGACAGAAAGACTTGAGGAGCAGCTGATAACCAGGAGCTCTATAAAAAGGTAAATGTGACGATAACACACACACTCGCAGACGCACTCTTCGCTTCAGTCTTTTGACATTTGCAATCCCCATAACCAGTGAACGTCATTCCTAAAGCCATTGGCGATTGTTTCAGGAAACTTTCTAGAATTGATTTGACATCATTATTGTTTATCATTGAGTAAAGCGGTTTAAATTCGGATGTTACTCATCTGGATTAAGGTCTGTCAGAGATTATTCGAAATGTGAAAGATCATTTCTGTCTCACTGAACGTGATGAATCAGACTTGCCTCGGTTTCACAAATGCTCCAGATGTTCTGCACTGAATAAAACCCCTAAAAACCCTTAGTAAAACCCTGCACCATTATGTTGGGTAATTATATGTGTGATATATTTTATACTGTTTAATGTGTAATTCTGATAGGCTGATGAATATTTTAAGGTGCTCCAGGTAGGGTGTTCGCCACATTTAAAAAATGTTGGTTATTTATTTTATATAGCTTTTATGACCCATACTGACATTTGGTTTGCATTTTTGACCTTAAGGTGCACCTATGTGTTTTAGGCAGCAAAAACATAAGTGCTCTAACTCTTTAGGCACTAGAGAAAGTTTCTGTAGTGCAGCTTTTTTTGTGCTTTCATTTGCTTTAGTTATGACAGAATATCCACAGTAGTAGAGATTTTTTACTAATATTGTCAGTGCAGTGCAGATCAGTATTAATTTTTCCTTCGTTTTTTCTTCTGTTATGCTTGGTGATGGGACAGTTCCTGGAAAAATGCAGAGCCTGCAGAAAATAGATGCTCAGCACAGCTGCCATGTGCACTCCTTAAAAATAACTTAAGAAATATAGATTCCTCTATAATATATATACATCCGTGTGAAAAAGTGTTTGCCCTCTTACTGATTTCTTTTTTTTTTCACAAGTAAACACATAATGCAGTTTTGAAATGGTTTTTATTATTAAAAGAAAACAAAATACCAAACTACAAAGTGTTTGCCCCCTAACCAGGGCTTGACATTGACTTTTTTTTATCACCAGCCACTGTGGCTAGTAGTTTTCCAATGATACTAGCCACTTGTCATTTTCTCTAGCCACAATTTTGTTGTTGGGAAAATATATTTTCTATGCATAAATTTGACTTTGGCATACTAAAATTACTTGATTTAAATTTTGTGTTATGTCCACATGCTTCCACATTCATTTAACTATTTTGTGAGTTGTGTCTAACCTGTGAGCATGAGCAAATGGGCTGTGGTTTCATAGTGTCGTATTCCAATTAGTTTTATTTCACATGACTTCTCAGGGCTCAACAGTAAGGATTTTTTTCCTCTGGCCACACCAAACTAATTATTTCCTTGCCACAAATTTTAAATAATGTGTCAAAACAAGCT
>CAIGQQ010037820.1:2169658-2196911 GCA_903798035.1 Danio albolineatus | reverse complement strand
AACAAAAACGTTTTTTTTTTTTTTTTTTTTAAAGAATTGACAATTAAAAAAGTATTATCATGTATTTAAAACTTTACACAGCAGTCTGTCCAGGCTAAAGGTCCCAGACCACCAATTAACTATACATAACAGAGAGTTAATCTCCTATTAAAGCAATGTTATTGTAGAGTGATCAATAAACCAAAAATAACTAAGCAAAAGAAAGCAGGTGAAAAACATTCTGTGTGTGATAAGGAAAGGATGACACACCTTTAGGCCCATTAATGATCTGTTCAAAGAATGGTTTAAATGAAGGCGGCAAACTTATAAAGGACTTATAAAGGATCTTGAGTTCGTGAAAGTAGCAGGACTGTGCATGAGCATTGCATTTTTTTCCAGTCTATTTTAAAGAGAACCAGTCGCATCAGTTGCGTTTCCAGTCATGGTTGCTTCGCACAGGGAAATGAGAGTGCGCAAGCGTTTAAAGCACATCACCTGTGTGCGCGACACTAAAGCCCTCGTCAGTGAGTGAGGATCGCCTGACTTACCGTGTTTCCTCTCATTCGTTACCTGCTTTCTTTTGCTCACATGAACAGTATTTTGTCAGTCATGCTGCTTCTCAATTTAAGATCACATTTGCACGCATATTGACAAACAGTCATAAACTATCATTTTAATCTTTAGGGACTAGCCATCACTAGCAATTTAAAAATTATTTTTAACCAGCCAAAGTGGCTAGTGGCTGTTTAAGCCAACACAGCAGAAATCTATCCGCATTTGGCGTGTTGGTGGGTGTTAATATCAAACCCTGTCACTAAACCAAATAACTGTTTGGGTCACCCTTAGCAGCAACAAATGCAATCAAGCATTTCGATAACTTGTAATGAGTCTATTACAGCGATGTTACAGACTGACAAACTTTTATGTTCTTTTTCTTAGCACTCTGTTATGCAAAACATTTTTGCCCAGTTCTTATGGTGGCGTCATGAACACTCACCTTAAATGAAGCTAATGTGGCCTCCAGTTTTTTGGATGTTGTTGTGGCATCTTTTGTGACCCCTTGAATGAGTTGTTGCTGCCAATACTAGTGTTATGATCACCAGCGATTGAGCAACTGCAGATCGCTGGTAAACACGCAGATTGCAACAGACTACAAATCTGCCATTACATGGACTACAAGTTCCAATCATACACCGCTCACACGCACCTGTTCCAGATTTGGCTGATTGCACACACTCACAGCCAGAGGATCATTATGGACTGATTACCACAAGGAGAATATACACAACACACATGCACACTTCATGGCTGAGTCTTGTAAACACTTTTGTGAACATTACGATGCATTTTCCTTGCTTTGTCTTGCCGGTTTTGACCCTCACCTAGTTTGTTTGTTTACACTGCCTGCTGCCTGCCTGAACTGACCATTCACCTGATTTATGACTACAACTCTGGATTTGCCTGCATACATCTGCTCCTTTTTGTGGCCGTTACTTGCCTGACCATTCTTAATAAACCTGCATTTGGATCCGCAACTCCATTGTCCAGCATCCCATCACATAACACCTGGAAAGGTTGTCCACGCTTTCATGTTTTTGCCATTTGTAGGCTCTCACTGTGGTTCACTGCAGTCCCAAAGCTTTAGAAACGGTGGGGGAAAACACTTTTTAACACAGGGCTATTTAGTTTTAGATATTGTTTTCCCTTAATAATAAACCCCCTCATTTCACTTTCACTTGTGTTATCTTTGACTAACATTGAAATTAGTTTGATGATGTGAAGCATTAAAATGTGACAAACATGCAAAAAAATAAATAAATAAATAAAATAAAAAATCTGGAACATTTTTCACACCACTATCTTATCTAAAACTATCTGAAGCGCTGACGTTAGATCCACATGGTTGCAACTTGTTGCGTGCCCCTCAGCCATGCTAAATATTGGCACATCAGTATTTGTAATTTCATATCCACAGGGTGGACAGCACAAAGACACAATTAACATAAAATTTCATTAACTAAAATGTCTCGTTGACGAGTGTTAGCAGAAGAATCGCCATGCCTTGTCTTGTGATGACATCAGGAGCTGTAAATAACTTGAGTTCTCACACTGTGATCTGTCATTCTCCCCACAGGCGACAGGGAGAATTGTACATTATTTAATAGTGACCTCTGGCTGTAGTCACAGCAGATCTGCAATTCATGTTTTTTCTTTCTTTCACTGAGTAAATAGTTGGAATCAGGCTACCGGCAATGTGTAGATCAGCTTCTCCCCATGTATGCAGTGGTGTGATGGATTTATTAGTCATGCTTTTACACATAATGAGCTACTGCATGATAAACACAATGATTTATGACATCATACTGCTCTATTGTTGTTTAGAAATGTCAAGATTTTTAAAAATATAATTTGCAGACTTCATATGAGGCCTTGGTTATGCCTGGTTTTAAGATGCATTTTGATCAATCCAAACTTTATTACTCTCAGTGATTAAATGATGAAGCATTATTGAATGTAGTGTTGCAATTGTCTTATTTGTTTGATTCGGAATTGGGCATTGTGATTGGAATCATCAATTTTTTTTTACCATTTTGGTATGTATGGCATGTGCCTCTGTACATTTAATACATTTCTAGCTTGTATTGATATTTTGATTCAACAGTATTTTTTCCTACTGACCAAATGCTTTTAAGGAATGCTGGGTTTGTGCTGGTCTATCCAGCTGGCATTTTAATCCGTCTCTTTCATCGGCTTTCAAACACTTTCATGATTTCTTTGAGACCAGGTGTATTTATGGTTAAGATGTAACATTGCTAAATAAGCATGTATATAAACATAGTGTAAAAGGAAATAATGGAAAACGACATAGACAATATTCATTTAGATGAATTTATGTTAGAGTCAAGTGTCACATTTGCACTTGGAACTAGGGTGGTCAGGATATATACAGTTTTATTAAATTGGACCATGGTTAAACAGTCACATGAAACAGGTTGCAGAATGGAGATGGATGATACTTGGAGAATGACGGGGAACCAGGAACAATGAGAGCCAGATATGGAGACCCGACAGGGAACCAGGACAGACCAACACTAGGAGAAAGACGCAGACACTGGACAACTAAATACAGGTGAGTAACTTTGACTTAAGTTTTAGACACTGACCGTATCGGGCATGCAATGCTTTGTGGATGCAAAGTGATGAGTGTGTTCATGGTGCTGGGGTAATGGGCAGTGATGAAGTGAAGGTGTTGGACTGATCAGAATTCAGGCGAGGGTGATCATGTTGATTGTGAGAAGGGAGAACCTGGTCTGACTGTGACATCAAGAGAACATTGTTCGTTTTTCACTTTAAACCAAACTCGAATGCTGCGTCCCAATTCGCACACTTACTTACTGAACCCTCTTTACTTGACAGTTGGTCTCGCAAGCCCATCGTGCTTGTAGTTTATTTACACTTTTCACCCACGTTTGTAGTTCTAATCGATTTCATGTCCAAAACACAATGTACTGTGGGCAATATCAGTGGTTAGAGTATGGACGCTTCTACACTTTAAATTTTTACCGGAAATAGTAAACCATCCAGGTACCTTTGGCATACTCTTTTCAGCCTATTACGATTTGGGACATACTATTCTAATTTCTAATACTATTTAGGATGGATAGTATGGGATTTGGGATGCTGCAAATGCAAAGTTTAACTTCAACAACATGTCTCGTAATTAAGTCAATAGGCAGATAGTTGGTCTTTTGGAGCTGTTTGAGCGGATTTAACCACATCAGCATTTATACTACAAATTCAATCCAGTGCAATGTTTTTAATTAGATCTAGAAGTGGTCAAAGGTACTCAAATAATTTTAGACCCTCTTATATCTGTATTTAGTGTTATTCACTTGGAAAAACAAAATGCACCTTAATGTTAACACAACTGAAACAAGTGTGATTCTGCTAAAAAATCCGAAATCTGAAATCTGCGTCATTGCTTATGCAAACTCATTGTAAGGCAATTGAGACATTGAAGCTCAAGGTGCTCTTGAATTATTTCCTGATCATGCAGGATTGAACAAACCTACATAATTCTTGTAAGTTTGAGTGCCAGATCATGAACTTTTAGATACTTTAGATAACACTGTATTGTCTATGTTTTGTAGAGGCTGGTTTGAGCACCTGTGATGAGGACGTCCTGCCTCAAAACAGGCAAAGGTCTGACCTCTTCCTGAGCTCAGCCCCAGCGATTTATTTTGTCTGCCCGACTCAGATCTCCCAGACTTCACAGATTTTATTGAACTTATCTAAGTGGTTGTCAGTCTAAAATGAAATGCTTGAGTCTTGTTGAAACTAGTAAGTCATTATAGACAAGTTACCACACAGAACTAGACTACACATTCTCTATTATTCAGAGCAGAAGTGTACGTAATGGCTTGTCAAGTGACTCACTGAAGCCCCGCAGGGACAAAACACTTTTTCCTCCTTTTTTCCCACAGTAACTGATGTTTATTGTGATTTTTTAGTTCTTTTGTAATGTAAGATAGTGTTATCATGTGTGCCCACACATAGCCGGGCCTTTCTCATCAGTTGCTAGATTGAATCTAAATACATTGTCCAAGAAGTCAATTCAATCTATATTAACACACTGATCAAAGATGGCTCACATGGCTGGGATCTTCCTGTTATGAATGACCTCCCTCTTCCTTTCGTGCGACTGTCACAACAGGACATGGACAGTCATTGACAGAATAGGAGGAAACACAGAATGAGTGCACTCTAGAGTGTGGGAGAATAGAAGGAAGACATTTGCAAAACTCTTTAAATGCTTGTTTTGGGATCTGGGGATTTGACAGGGGCACTGTTTGACCCACATTTCCCTTATTATCATTTCATCTAAGCCAAATTCCCATAACCTCAAAACTACAAATAGAACGCTAATTAGACATTAGCCATAATGTATATAAAAGCATTGAGGCACCTAAATAAAAATATTGGAATAGCATCAGGTGGATTTGTATTTGCATGACAACAATACTTGCCAAAAATACAGTTTAATTGTATTCCCAAAATGTACGTCAGATATTGATGATTTATTTTTAGAGAAGGCACTTTTGTAATGAACAGTATGATGCTTGCCCGCAGTGGTCAGTGAAGACAACAGGCTTTTCTGGAAAACAGAAAACAATGAAATCGAAAATTGGCATGCAGAACATATACATTGTGCACTGAGCTTCAAACAGTACGTGGTCTTTTAACAGAGCTAGGGCTTGTTAGACAACACTACTCATTAAAAATCATTCCCAGATTGCTGGGCTGAACGAAACTAAATCTATAGTTCACAAGTCGGATCATGAGGCTCATACAGAACAGTTACATCTAATGTGTATTAACATTCACCTACATAATTTTTAAAACCAAATCTTTCTTTTCGCACGATTAAATTTCTTCACAAGACTTGTTCACAGGCTTGAGTTCCATAATTTAAAAAGAAGTTTATGCAACCCAAAAGCTTTTCTGTAGTTCAAACCGTAGATTATGCTGTTTAGAGGCACCAAGGTCATGGGTTTGATTCCCAGAGAATGCAGCTGAGGATATGTGTGCACTGATTGCTCAGGTTGCTTGGGATAAAATGTGTTTACCAATAGTGGAAATGTAAATATTAAGAGAAAACCCCTCTCTAGAGTTTATTACCGAGCTTAAAACACGGACTGAGTGATTATATGAGACATGAGATGTTAATTCATGTTTACTTGGTGCTATAACTAGTGGTAAACAGGAATGAATCTTGTCATTTGAACTGGCAGTTCCTGTTAAATTGAACTAAGATATATACGAATGACACTTTGTTTCTTTCGTCTTTTTGGACAAGATGTGTATTAACAATCCCAAAACTAATTTGTTAAAATGAAAATAGATGAAATTAGATGTTTTGAATTGAGTTCCGTAAAAACAACGGCTAAAGAACATTGAATTTGATCGACATGTGCGTGCAGAACCAAAAGATCACATACTAACATACTTGCATATTTTTGGTATGAATATGCATAACTTATTAGTATAGGAAATTGCTTAAAAAGTTGGAAAGGTCACCTGTGACCTTCTGGACGTATTTCAGCTAAATCTAAAAATAAAATGAATAATATCAGAATTTACCATACGTTACAAACAATATAGGCTTATTCTGAAAATGCCGTCTTATAAATGTTTCTGGAGATCATGAATTATTTAGCCAGAAGTACATATGGCTGCATTGCGTTTTTTAAAATGAACGCTATGGGACGTTATGACGCCATACCTTTTTGCGCTTAACAGCTGACCGCCTACCTTTGTATGGATGGCTTTCCCTCTGTTATCAGTTGTACAGTTTCTCCAGTTAGCTCACCATGTTATGACGAGGTTGGAGTCCAGCAAGAAACACTTCCAGAATGTGGGTAAGACAAAAACAGAAACCAAAAAATAAAATAAACAAATAAATAACAGGGTGAGAATGTGGTAAAATCTGAAAATGTGATAAAAATCAGTTGAGAGGGTTTTCTTTTTCTGGATTACTTTTTAAAACTGTTGGTTGGGTTTAGGGAAGTGGGTGGACGGGTCAGTCTGTGCTTTGGAAAACACTATTGGTTGGGTTCAGGGAAGAAGGAGGGTTGGTCAGTCAATTGATCAGTCATTCAGTAAGCCAGTTAGTCGACAGCATCCTCTGGTGGATTAATGTGAGGAGAGCAGGCGCAAATAGCACTCGTGAGAGAAATTTGAGATCTCAAAAAGCCTACATAGCGGCCTCTGTAACACAAACTGCAAAAAAACATGCCTCCTGGGATGTTTTTCGCAATCTCTAGAAATGTATATAGCTGTACGTTTTCAGAACGAGCCTATGTTGGTTACAACACTACTTTATCCTTATTTTTATTACGCAACATTTTGGCTATAATTTCAAGAAACTTTGCACTCATGCCCTTGAGCTTGCTACTGAGCAAAATGCCTCAAAAAATGTGTTTGCTGTCACTGGCTGAATGTAAGGCTGAAATTGTCTGTGACAGGAAAGAATAAAGTGAAGAGTGCAACAGAGCAATGTACCTGTAGTCTTTGTCTATAAATATAAGCCTCAGGGCTCAAGCGGAGCGTGTAATGATCTAGGTTGGGTCACCTTGGCTTGAAGCATTATTTATGCAGTTCTCTTCGGACCTCACAGAGCCCAGATCAGTCAGTTACAGTTCCCACAAGCAACACTGAGCGCTCACTTGAATGTCACAGTCAATACAGAGTCTGCCTGCTCAAGAGTGAAGCTCCACACACTCATGTTCATATTTATTTTCAGCAGAGCACGCATATAGGGTTTGTTTCTAGAATACAGGGCTGGTTTAAAACCAGAAAGGAGAAAGCCACATGTTATTATTGTTTCCTTTATCAGTACAATCAACCAGATAATATGTATGGTTAATTATAGCTCTCTTAGATTTGTGGGTGTAAATATTTTAATTAAATCTGTTCTTAAATTGAATTAATATTTTAACTAAATGATAAAAATGTGTTATAGGTGGCAATGCAGGGAATTGATTGAAAGCAATGCACAGTAAGTTATTGGGATAAAATGGTGCATGTTTGAGAATAGTTTAAGCATTATAATTTTAAAATAAAATAATTATTATGTTTATTTATTTGAGCAAATAATTAGTATATAACAATGCATCCATGCTTAATTTACATTGCTACTTGCTTTGAAAATGTAATACTGAGGTTAATATCTTGAGTTTCTAAGGTTCTAGAAAAGTAACTAATATTCCAATCAGATGAGGTAACATTGCAGAATGTCCACAATTATTAAAGAGAGACAATTCAGTGTGCCATGTTTTTTTGATTTGTTGATTTGCTGCACCAAGTCTCATTTCTGTGTTTGATGCTATTGTATTATATGACTCATGTACACTCAAAAAATTGATTACTGTTGCTTGTTCAAATTACCTGTTTAAAATGAGCTGAAACAACACAATTCTTGTAATTTCTTTGGCTAATTGATTTGTTTTATGTTCAGTCCACTTAAATTTGTCAAACATTAAGTTAACTTAAGCGTTTTGTGTTGGGAGAACATGACGGAATTGTGTTAGTCAAACTACCTGGTTAAGGGATTTGTAGTTCCCAGCATGCTTTGCATGGGATTGAATTAAGCTAATTAAAATATTAACAATAAAAATAATCTTAGATGTTTTACATTAATAGAAAGACTTGTTCGAGTTTAATATTTAATTTAGTTTGAAGATTTAGAAGATTTTCATATAATGTTTTCAGTTTTGAGGTTACCACCTTGCAGAAGCACCTATGCTTTGGGTGTTCGCATTAGCAACAATGAAGTTTGTTGCCTTGCTCATTTGTCTCAGTCAACTGTATACGTAACTCAAGAAATATGCTCAAAAATGGCTTCATGTAGGTTAACTTCAAATAAAACTAGGAGACTTCAAAATGTATGAAACATAATAGACATGCATGATATTATCAGTATCAATATTTATATTAGTTGGTGCTAAACAAATTTATTGGATGGAAATCCTGCCCTCAATTAAATTGAGTTCATCCAATGAGTTATTTTTTTCAGTGTACAGTAGATCATAACAGTAGGCTAACTTGCCAACCTTTTCTCGGAAGAAAAATACTATACCCTTATGTTTTTTTTTCCACAAACCATCCAAATATTAGTTTAGTTTAAGTTAATTTACTCAACCTATGACCACCCAAGAAGATGCATTGGGCAGAATTGTGCTCCTTGATGATTCATGCAATGCATGACTCATTGACTACTGACACAGAAACATATACAGGCAAAACTAAATTAATACTCGTGATGATACAATGGTCTTATGAACCATAAAGGGTCTGGTCAAGAAACTGAACATTACTTACAAAGTTATTACCTGTTTTATTTATAGCACTGGCAAATGGTCTTGAGTGTGTTCATGAAAATATGGAGTTAGAGATTCCTGTCACATAATGATGCACGTCGTCATATGTGAAAAGTCGATCTTTCCAACTGAGATTTGTCTCGCAAACATAATCTTACATTTAAAATAGATTGCAACACAAAAGATAAGGACAAATACATTTAGATTAACAATACTGCATTGTAAACAAACAGTGTTAGCTTACAGTATGTGCCAAATTATGTGTGACAGGAAGCTTGATTATCATCATTGTCATGAATACATTGTCATGTCACTTAATACAACCATTTGCCAAGGGTGTGGAATAAAAGTAGATAGACAAATGCTTAAAAGTAATGTTAAGATAGCAAATGCTTAAGTAATGTTAAGTTTCTTGCATAGACCAATTGTTTCTCATCCTACTGGTAAATCCTCAGCTCCATTGTCAAATGATTACCTCAGGTATCACCTGTATATCTTTTTTTGAATCTCATTAATAACCATTAACAGTATATCGTATGAATTACCAGGGTTTTGGGGTAAACTCCATTTAAAGCTTCCAGATAACTAAGGTTACTAAGGTGGTCAGAGGTAATTTGGTCTTAACTGGAGACAGAATGTTTTTGGGAACCATGGAGCTACTGTAACAGTTTGCTGTAGGTGCACAGCAACTGATTAAATCACTACCGGAGATTTCCAGTTGTGTTATAGGCTATATATACCAGTATAGGCGATATAACACCATTCGTCACCATTATGTGCAATATGAAGAATTAATGACAGGAGGCGTGAGGGTCTAGTATCCGCCCCTGGCCAATGTGTGTGGCTGAGCGCAATCATCACAGCGAGCACAACGAAGTGTGGAGCCAGAGCAGATCCGCTCACTGATTCACTGCTGTCGAGAGGAATGAATAAACCGGGCGAGAGATTCACACTGCGACTGAATGAGGAGTGAGGTCGTTTTCATCTTCTTCTTCTTCTTGGATAGCGGAGTTTTCGTCAAGTTCAACTAAACCGCGAGGATATCAGAAAACACGGTAGGTGTTATAAATCCACAGAAAACATAACCGGTTTCTACGGCGGAGACGCGTGTATTTCTCATTGAAAGTTTTTAGAGGGCATGATGATGTTTTGCGATGACTAATCATAGGATATGTGTGATAAAGTTGTGTGTTTTGGGTTCTTATGCATACGTTAAACTTTATTCTAATTGTACTTTAGAAGAGAAGACTGTTTGAAGAAACAAATTACATTATAACGACTTTATATCGATGTTGGACTTTTGTTTTAGTTTATATCTTTATTGAAATTATTTACATTGTTAACATTGCCCATATTGTAGCTATAGCTGCCCATAGGTGACATTACAGTCGGATTGTTTACAGGTTTAATCATCAGGTAACTTGGGCCAAAATGGACTGCTATTCGTTTGCATTGAACAGGGTGGGAGTGGCCACGTGATATTTGGGTGTCACTTACGATGTGTTTTGAAGATGGAGATAGGTTTTTGTTTGCTTGAACGAAGTCCAGCTGTTTATTTTGGCTGAATTGTTTTTTTCGCGTGTGTATTGGTTAACATGGTCTCATTCGGCTGCCAAAACCTCACACATGCTTCTTGAGATTGTTTTGTATTTGAATTTAAGCCAAGCCTGCTTCTCAGTCTCCAGTACAAGCATCAGCTGGGATTGGATGTGTATAGCAAGTTTGTTTGCAGCAGTTTTAGATAATGCTACAAGTGTCAAAAGTGAGAATGTTTTAGATATTTACATGCAGGAAATTATTCAGCTAAAGGTGGTCAATAAGATTTTGTGAGACATGCTAGCTTGCTGTTGGTGCATGGTGATAACTAGGTGGGAATTTGACCTAGTCTGGTCAATCTTTACCATGCGTGCTTCATTATCTGGATAGTCTTGGACTATAAAATGTCCAGCTTTGCCCTAATGAAGCTATGACCTCTACCTGGTACATTATCAGCACATACAATTCTAAAACATTCAGGCTCAAACCACTGTAGGATCATTCGGAAGTGTTATAATCAATCAGATCATTAACAATTATCATAATCATTCAGAAAAGTATCTAGACTTCAAGCTATACTGCCCCATCTTGTATGAAGTAGCTAAAGTGTATATTTAGAGCAGGGATCACCAAACTTGTTCCTGGAGGTCCGGTGTCCTGCAGATTTTAGCTCCAACCCTAATCAAACACACCTAAACAAGCTAATCAAGCTCTCACTAGGTATACTTGAAACATCCAGGCAGGTGTTCTGAGACAAGTTGGAGCTTAACCCTGCAGGGCACCGGACCTCCAGGACCGAGATTGGTGATCCCTGATTTAGAGAATAAGAATTTTACTTCTCATATTTAGGGATATTTTTAAAGAAAACATTTTCGTTCGCCTGTTCAAGCACACCCATTGTGGCAATAAAAATATTTTTAAAAATGTATTTAGATGAAAATCATATGCTTAGCTTTACAAGTACCTGAAGTCCCACTTTTGCTGAACCCACCCTACGCAATGCTCTTCAGTATTCTTAATGCCCCTGCAATGTGTCATTCACAACATCCCGTCACAAATCCCTTCTTCTAGAGATTGACTGGCCATTTCAACTTAAGATAGATGTCAGGAAAAATCCCTTTTAAAGCTGCAAGAGACGTTATCCCTTGATATCTATCTAATATCTATTACTATTCATCCTCTAGCTTTTAGTTAAGACCGGGAAAGCCACTTAAAAGAAGCAGTCTCACAGGGGAGGAGCTGATTGGCAGGTGAGGGGCTGAATTTGGAGGCAGCAGGATTAACAGTGTCTGAAAAAAGAGGCGAAGAGAAGCTTGGCCAGGACCTGATTCCCCTTCAGTGATTAAACCGATTAAATGTATTTACTGGGTGGAGAAAAAGAGGGGCGTGGAGGGCTTGACATGTCAACACAAAGACTTTCCACCCTGCGTATATGCTATTTACGACATAAAACCGATTTCACATATCTCCACCAGAAACAACGGCCCTTTAAATCAGGCTTAGACAGTTTTAGTCAATTATACAACCTGTCAGTGTTGAACGCTGTTGGATTTACTTAGGCGTTGTGGCTGGCAGGGGGCACAGAAGAGCAGAACAGCACCGCAGGCGCAGCACTTGAGTGACAGTCTACATCAGTACACCTGTGATGTCGGATACTGTACAGAATATAATGTCTACTGTCTACTTCCTTTACTTTGTTTGCAAACATGTTAATGCTAGGTTTCAACCATAGAGCATATAATTGCAGCTAAATGCCTGGTGTAGAATGTGGCATTACAGCAGAATGTTGTTCATCTTTTCATGTCCTAAATGTAGAGACCTGCTAGAATTAGTTCTGAATACATAATCTGTCTTTCTCGTTGGTTAACAGTCCTTGCATGCGTTGGATTTGGCTTTTTTTTCTCATTTGCCTGAAAGCTGAAGTTGTCATTTTAATCCTGTTTAATTTTTGCTTTTGTGAAAGAAAGGTGATGGGTAGCCATTATCACCATACACTTTCATTACTTCTGTCATTTTCATTGCCCTAATTCCATTCGCTGAATGTACTGGCAACTGGAGCTGTCTGATATCTCCTTTTCTGTTGGGAGTAATGAAAGGATATTTTGGGAGACCACTTGAATTTTAAAAAAAACCATTGAAACTTAGGGTCTTGTTTATATGTTAAACATGGAAAACATTTCATGCATTTTTTGGTCATTTGCATGGCGAGAGTGTTGTAGAAGTCTGAAAATGCCAACTTTTGAAAACATTATTCGTACACTGCAATTTGTCACTACAAGACTGCATTTTGTGCTGCAATGTGGCACTGTCAGTGTCTGACCTGTCCTGCTTGCATACCCTCTCAGAAACTAATGTAAAGTACAAAAGCTGTCATTGGGCTGGCACCCTTTCAAAAGGTACACTTTTGTATGTAAAGCCATCCCTAGTGGTACCTAAAGGCTCTATATTGTAGCTTAAAGGCATACATATTAGTATCTAAAAAGTACAAAAATGCACCTTTTGAAAGGATACGCTGCAGTGACCGCTTTTGTACAATGCTGTTTGTTTTTAAGTTTTTTAATGGATGTTTGTGATGTTTTGAAAAGGTTCTTCATGCTGAAGTTTTTCAAAATCACAAAGGAAATATTCTCTATTTTTCAAGTCTATTTTGTTAAATAGGCCACATCCCACATATAGCTGAAATAGAATTTAAATGAAAGGAAGTGGAATCACAAATGTAGCTTAACAGAAATTCAACGTGATGTGATTGTCACAAATAAATGGTTAATGAATGTATATAAACTATACAGAAGTGTATTAAGAACAAGGTCCCATATATGATGTTTCAAAGTAGGGCTGCACAATATTTCATTTCAGCATTGATATCGCAATGTGATCATTGGCAATAGTCACATCACAGATTTGCAAAATTGAGACTTTGTTATAATTCATCGTTTGTATGTGATTTTAAAAGCATTAAGACATTACAAATTGTACCATTTTAACTATAGTAATGATACATTTTAATAAATTATTTATATTTTTTATTATTCAATTACTGTACCTGTATACTGTTAGACTCAGAAAATGATAAAACACTGTTTGTTTTAGTTTATTAGATTTTATGCAGATGCACTGCCCTACCGAATCATCCCAATCAGTCTAAAAATATTCATTCTTTCAAAATAGTCATCTGGTGAAATAATTTTCATATTGCAATTTATATCTCTGCAAAACAAAGTATTGCAATGTTAGATCAAATCAATTTTCTTGTCTGCCTGTAAGATCGATAAAACATTCCAACAATCTTTTAAACAAAACTTTATCAACGCGTTATCAAAGTTTAACTCGACAACTCCCATCTTCAGTTTATGATCATCTTTTTCAGTTTATCATTTTTTCATATGACTTAATAGCATGTCTGCAGGCAGTTGACTTCTCAATTCAGATTCAGGAATTTATTCGGAATTTAAAAAGCATTTTAAATCGCTCAACCCTGCATCATGCAACATGTCCGGGCATGTGCTTTCCCCACCAGGCCATGTCTCCAACAATAAAGAGTTCCTTTGTCCAGAACTCCACCTGTGAGCATTTTCTGATGTTTCTTCCCCGCCACGATCAATGGCGACCCAGGAGATCCCAGATTTCAGCTTGTGAAAGCTGGGGCCATGGACTGAGGTCTCGTCCAGGCCCATCTGAAAGCCTTTTGAAGCATCCGTATTTGGTTGAGAATGTGGGTAAAGCTCACAGGTGTTCATTTCTACTTTCTAATGCGAGTCAGGGACCTGCACCACGCAGCGCATCGGCTAATTAGGAGGCAAAGAGAAGGGAGAAATTTTTGTTTCTCAATGAGGCCGTTCTATCATTCCCTGCCGCATGTATGTGTGTAGACTGGTGTCGAGTCACGATGAAATGTCCAGGGACACGCAGTAGTCCCATCTGTTCCTGTTTTTCATCTGCAGTCACAGCCTTGTTGCTTTCTCTGAAGACTTAGGCTACGTTCACACAGCAGGCAAATGTGGCCCAAAGTACCATTTTTTTTGCCCATATGTGACTCAGATGTGTTTTTGTCACGACAGTGTGAAAAGCACAAGCCGCATGGAATCTGATCTTTTCAATTCTGATTTGTGCCATGGTAATCAATCCTATATAGAAATGATTAGGCTGTGCAATATGGACAAAATAATCATATTGCGATTATTGGAACAAATATTGCAGTTGCGATTTTGGAAACTGGTTTTGCTTTTTTAAACAAGCTACAAACAGGCATTCTAAATGTACTCAGTGCACAAGAAGTGCATAACAAAACATTTCACAATGAAATAACATAGTATTAAGTTTAATAAATAAATCTGTAGTAAAATTGTCTTTAAAACAGACAACATAAAATAAATGAAGATTAACTAACCTCAGCTTTAGTTAAACATACTGTACACAGTAGTAACTGCTTAATAAACAAAACTGTAATCAATTGTCCTAATAACAGACAACATGAAAAAATAAAGATTGACTAACCTCAATTCCAGTCATAACAATAAATAAACACTAATGTAAATCAAAACCAGCTATTTGGTTCTCCCGCTCAACTTCGCTGTGCGCGGAGTGAGCTCTGATTGGTTTACATCTTTCTCCCGCTCAGCTTAGTTATAATTTTCTGGTGTGCTGCGTCAGCTCTTATTGGTTAACATATTAAAATCATGCGCACAATAACGTGAACAAAAATCTAAATAAATGAATACATAAAATTGCAGCCTTTGCGATTTAGAAATTGCATGTGCTTAAATTGCGATTTTTTAATTATTTTTTTGCAATTGCGATTAATTGCACAGCCCTAGATATGATGTTTTGCAATGGAACCAAAGTGTGAACAATTATGTTAGAATTGATGTGACTTTTATCATTTACATTACATACAATACATAATTCTGTATTGTATGGCATGCTCTTCCCTTACTGTTCAGTGGTTGCTCATTACCCTTTGATGGGTTCACTACACTGGTGTGGACAATCTTAGCTGTTCTCTGGAGTGAAAGATCACAGTGATGTGATCAACTGCTAAATTCAGATCTGCTTTACTTCTCGGGCTGGCACTGGGCCAGAGAAAGCTTGTCATAGAAAGCTTGTCATAGATCATATCTTATCATTGTTTTTCAACCACATAACATTTTGATTTTAGGTTTTAAAATAAACATTAGCACTAGCAAAGAATCAGTTTATAGTTCTTACAATACACCACCTCTTTCTGTGAGATCATTAGTCATAATTATATTAAACATGGGCGTCACGGTGGCAGAGTGGGTAGCACGATCGCGTCACAGCAAGAAGGTCGCTTGTTCGAGCCTCGGCTGAGTCAGTTGGCATTTCTGTGTGGAGTTTACATGTTCTCCCTGTGTTCGCATGGGTTTCCTGCGAGTGCTCTGGTTTCCCCCACAGTCCAAATACATGCGGTATAGGTGAATGTGGTGAGCTAAATTGTCCGTAGTGTAATGTGTGGGAATGAGTGTGTATGGATGTTTTCCAGTGATGGGTGGCAGCTGGACGGGCATCCACTGTGTAAAACATATGCTTTATAAGTTCATTCTGCTGTGGCGAGCCCAGATTAATAAAGGGACAAAGCCAAAGCAAAATGAATTAATATGAATATATTAAATATAATCTGGCGACATGCTTCATACACATCATATTCACATTTTGTGAATAATTAGAAAGTTTATGCTGTGTGTAGTTTTTTGCGCATTGTGATCAGTAGTTTACAGATTAAAGCAAAAATATACAACTAATGCAAGAATTTAGAGACCACTTGAAAATTCACGAGATGCGTAAAACTTTTTTTAAAATTCAGTGAACTACTGATGAATTTAAATATAAATTGTGGTCATTTAGAGGAGTTTTAGTGTAAAAGTGTTAGACAGCACAATACTAAAGTATTTTGATTGCAGTGTTTTAAAGAGTTAACAAAGCAATATTTGGTGGAATAACCCTGATTAATTACAACAAATGAAAACAAGTGATTGTAACAAAATGCTCTAAATTTCAGTAGTAATAAACATGGCAAAGATGTCAATTTTCATCACTTTGGCCGCAACTGTACTTCTGCGATACTCTCTTCTGACTTCTAAACTCAGACTTGCTGAAGCAAAAATCTTGTTTTATTAAAAAGGATTAAGGAGCATTCGCTCTACATTCTGAAGTCAGCTACAATAGTCGCAGACGTCCTTGTCGGCGTCTGCAGCAAACTGAACAATGGCCAGGTGGTGCCGGAAAGCCTTCTGTCAAAAACACTTTGATACAGCAGGAAATTTAGCATGTTATATCAAAGAGCCATGAATAATGTCCCTCTCTAATTGTTTTCTTCGACAGACCTTTTTCGGTATGCGCAAAAAATAATTTCCAGTGAAATGAGTTTTGTATATCACTGTACATCTTCCAAAGCTTAGAAGTAATTAACTTGGAACCCTCAAAGGCCTAACACATGTGGGCCCATAGAGCTGGTTAGCAAACTGAAGATGGAAAAGAAAATTGTTGTCAGATTTTTTTCGTAATTGACAGTACTTCATAATTTTGTATTTTGCATGCTATAGTGACTATGAAGGAGTGCTAGTGCACCAGTTTAATGTGTTACTTATAACCCCAGTATGAATATTCTTACAACAGTTATGTTATTTAAATGTTATTTCAGTTTAAAGGAACAGTTGACTTTTTAATGTATTTTCAAAATATTTATTTGATTTTTACGATGTCAAAATTGACTTTTCATTATTACTCAAGGATTACTCAAGTCTTCAGTGCTACACGAACTTTCAGAAATTAGTTGTGTTATTTTTGTACTAAAGAATCATTATATTATCATGTTAATGCTTGTTTTACCAGATTGCTTGAATATAAAGTGTAAAAGTCGCAGCTTAATTGGGTGGAGTTCAGTGCTTTAACTTCTTTAGCTTTCCTGCCAGTGGTCTCTGGTTCCCTTGACAAACTACTTTAGGGTCTTGTGTTTGCTTTCAGATTATTTGGTTTTAGATAGTTTAGTCTGTTATTTGTTTACATCTGGGTTAAAGGACAAGTTAACTTTTAAATCACATTAAGATTGAAAGTTGAAGGCATTTCTGTGTAGAGTTTGCATGTTCTCCACGTGTTTGTGTGGGTTTCCTCTGGGTGCTCCGGTTTCCCCCACAAGTCCAAAGACATGTGCTATAGGTGAGTTGAATAAACTAAATTGGCCATAGTGTATGAGTGTGAATGTGTGTGTATGGATGTTTCCCAGTATTGGGTTGCATCCGCTGCGTGAAAAATATGCTGATGAATAAAGGGACTAACCCAAAGGAAAATCGATCATTGTTAATAAATGAATGTGTGAAGTTTGAGTAGAATGTTTTATTCTTTTCAATTAGTATTTTTTATTTTATATCAGGGGCTTATTATTCTTCATTATTGATTTTAATGGCATTATGAAAAATTAGTTTGACAGAAAAATGGAAAGCTGCTAGATTCATTTATCATTAGACAAATCATTTTGAATTAATTTTACTTAATTACCTATTATTAATATAACTAGATGCAGGACTGCCAGACTTAAGAACTCTTTTTTCCCAGCAGCTATCAGACTTTTAAACGCATAATCAGTGGACACAAACAGTTTCATTCTTTGCCCAGTAGCACACTTTACTCTCCATCCCAGTTTGCACTATTAACGAATGCAATTGCACTAAATCTACTACAGTCATTATACTGTCGTTGCACATAAGCCGATTGCACTAGGCACTTTATTTTTGCACAATAAGCAAAAAAACTTAAAAACCCATACACATTGTTTACATACTCCACAATCAATATTATATATTATTTACATTCATTTCATAATTTCATTTCATAATTATACTTCCGTCACTTTTGTGTATATATGTGTATGTATGTGTACGTCGTGTATGATGTGTATGTTATGTGTATAACTTCACTGTGGACGGCAAAGTAAGAATTTCATTGTACAGGGAAACGTGTTTCCTTACTGTGCACATGACAATAAACAATTGAAATTAAAATTAAAATTGAAATTGAAATTGAAATTATTTGTTTTCTGATTTCAGCTGAATGAAAGTTGCTATTTCAGTTTTGGTCTATAACTTCTTTGCCTTATAAGGCCTCCGTCATTTTCCCAAATCAACACCATCAGTCTCTCCGCAATCCTTTGGCCTGTGTCTCAGTAATGCTCCCAGCCTCCATAATTGTCCAATTTTTTATAACCTAGCATTGTGAAAATGGCAGAACTCACAAGATTATTGCAGCATATGCTTACTTCTCGTCCTTTCTATCAGCACTTGTTCTTGCTTTTACAGTGTGCTTTTCAATATGCGCAGCCTTCTTGTTTATCTCTACATGAAAACAAAATCACCTCTAATTCCAAATTGGCACCCATTGGGAACTAAAGTGATATTATAATATAAAAAATAACACATCCAAACTCCATATGCTTAAAATAAGAGCAGAAAAAAGAGGATTAAGGGAGAGAAGCTGCTCTCCACAATTCATTAAACACACTGCTTTACCGCTGTTCACTGTGTCCTACTGTGCTCTAATAGAAACCGAGCTTCATCTTGGTGAAGAGAAACTCTTTGTAATAATCTGGAGGGCCAGATGGCTTGATTGTGAGGGAACTTGGCCCGAACACAAGCCACATTATGCACCGGTCCTTCATGAATCCTGCAGAAATGGCAGCGTAGGTGCAATGACCTTATCATTTCAGCCATAGCTCTGTGTTTGTGAATGTGATGATGTTTATTGATTCTTATAGTAGCTGCGGTCATGAATTGCGAACCTAATCTAATGTTTTGAATTTGCAATTATGAAGTGATGTGAACTCTCTCCCAGAGTCCATTTATTAGGTAGACGCTGTTTGCTTTGAGGCTTTGCAAAGTGAAATCAGAGCCACTGCTTTTGACCAGTGCAGTAATAAATCACATTGACTCCCTCAGGACGCTGGGACATCTCAGACTGTGAAACATGGGGTAGAAATGTGGCCATGCAGTAAATAATCCAAAGAATCCGCGTCTGTGCTTTTTTCCCCCTTTAGGTAATGCCTCTTTGTTTCTTTCAGGTGTCTCATGGCTACTGTTTTAGTCTTTCATACTGGTGTCAATTTCAGTGTAGTATGAAAATGAATGAGTTAGTAGATGAGCAATTTTATTTATTTTTCTCCTTCAGTGCTGTTCTGCAACCTGTCTTTATTGCATGCTTATTCACTTGTGATATGAATGTAATATGTGCGTAAATATCTACAATGTCATTAGGGCTGCACAATATATCGCTTCAGTGTCGATATTGCAATGTGTGCATCCGCAATAGTCACATCGCAAAGATATGCAATGTCCAGTTTGAATTATAATTGACCTGGAGCTACAGAGTTGCATTTAATCACTGGATTTATATCAGGGTTTTCATGGGGTCTTAAAAAGCCTTAAAAAGTCTTAAATTTGCTGTTCTAGGTCTTAAATATTTTTGTACAGGTCTTGTTTTTCTGATGCCCATGTAACGCTACATCTAATGCTCATTTAAATTCTTTTTTGTTGTTGTTGCTTAGTTTTATTAGGTTGTAGTTCTTTATATCACATGCAATTTGCAGTATTACAACTTCAAATGAGACCAACATGCAAAAGCCAATCAGCTTTCTGTTTTTGAACTGCGGCGTGCTGTGAATGTGACGTCATCAATGTGTTTGCGGAGATTCACTTTGGGTGCGCATGCCATGATTTCGGCTGGTGGAGAAATTTTTTGAGACTCAGGCGAACAGTTTGCGGCACTGCATTTGATTTTAGTTGAGTATGAAACACTTTGAAGAGATTTTGACTGATTACACACACTTTATAAACAGCACACTTGCACACAGTCATTGCTGAGTATTGCAATCTGTTCCAGTGACTTTACAACGCGTTCCTTTGTTCCTGTTTCCATGTTTTTTGACCTTAGCCTTGTTGTTTGTTATCCGTGCCTGCTACCAGCCTCATTGACCTTCTGCCTGTTATTTGACTTCGATTCTGGATTTCCCTTATATACCTGTTTGCTCCTGATGACCACCGCTATACTGACTTTTAATAATAAATCTGCATTTGGATCCTCACACCGTTGTCATCGTCACTACCTGCCGTAACAGAATACTCAGCCCCACAGAGGACCCAGCAGATTTGCGGTATGGCTTATTTTCGACGCCCAGCTTACTCCCAGCCCAAAGAAACCCAAGCACAACCCTCAGCCAGAGGACTGTCTCTCCAGCAGAACCATCGCCCCTTCGGCATCTTCGCCGAAGGGCTCTTAGAGGCAGTCCGGGGGCTTGGGTTTAGCGAGTCCACCATCATCCATTTCTTTCTGGCGGGATTGGATGAACCTTTTGATTGGGAGGAGCTGGGTGAACTTGACAAATGGACTTATTGGGAGGTGGTGGAGTATGTCAGTCTAAAGAAGGAGAGGGAGTACCTGCAGGGGGAATGGGCCCCTCTCTTCACCACCAGCACCACCTCCCAGTCCATGCCCAACCCCCAAGGGTTAACCCGCACCCAGAAGCGGAGGAGGAAGAAAAAAGCCTCTTCGTCAGTGCCGGCTCCAGCTCCAGAGTGCCCGCCAGTGTCTGCTCCAGCCCCAGTGCGCCCGCCAGTGTCTGCTTCAGCCCCGGTATGCCCGCCAGTGTCGGCTCCAGCCCCGGTGCGCCCGCCAGTGTCGGCTTCAGCTCCAGTGCGCCCGCCAGTGTCGGCTCCAGCCCGGCTCCTTGCACTGCCAGCACCACCCAGACGTTTCGCACTGCCAGCGCCAGTACAGTTCCTTGCACTGCCGGCGCCAGTACAGCCCCTCGCACTGCCAGCACCACCCAGACGTTTTGCACTGCCGGCGCCAGTACAGTTTTTTGCACTGCCGGCGCCAGTAAAGCTCCTTGCACTACCGGCTCCAGTCAAGCTCTTGGCCCTACCGACACCACTCAGACGTCTTGCTATGCCGGCCCCAGTCAAGCTCTTTGCCCTGCCGGCACCACCCAGACGTTTCATACTGCCAGCCTCTCACAGTCCTCCAGCTCACACAAGGGTAAGCGTCAGTCTGACTCTAAATAACAAGAAGGTTTCATGTTTCAAGCCTGTTCTAACCATAGTTCCTGTCATCGTTCCTGTTCTGAAAATGCCTTCACCTGAGTTGCCAGAGTCGACGCCGCTGCCGCCAGAGCTGCCAGAGTCGCTGCCGCCAGAGTCGACGTCGCTGCCGCCAGAGCTGCCAGAGTCGCTGCCGCCAGAGTCGACGTCGCTACCGCCAGAGCTGCCAGTACTTCCTGAACTCAGGCCTCCTGACCCGCTGGAGTCGAACAGACTGCCAGTATTTCCTGAACTCAGGCCTTCTGATCCGCTGGAGTCGAACGAACTGCCAGTACTTCCTGAACCCAGGCCTCCTGATCCGCTGGAGTTGAACGAACTGCCAGTGTTCCCTGAACTCAGTCCTCCTGACCCACTGGGGTTGAACAAACTGACTGTTCTTCCTGAGCCGAAGCCTCCTGACCCACTGGGGTTGAACGAACTGACTGTTCTTCCTGAGCCGAAGCCCCCTGACCCACTAGGGTTAAACGAACTAACAGTTCTTCCTGAACCTAAGCCTCCTGACCCACCGGGGTTAAACGAACTGACAGTTCTCCCTGAGCCGAAGCCTCCTGACCCACTGGGGTTAAACGAACTGACAGTCCTTCCTGAACCTAAGCCTCCTGACCCACTGGGGTTGAACGAACTGTCAGTGCTTCATGATCCAAAGCCCCAGGTCCTCCGCTGCTACAAGGTTTGGTCCCTCCATCCCTCCCCCTGGTCCGCCTCCGTCCACCTCCCGCCTGAACTGTTTTTGGAGCGTCTGGAAGCCGCTCCTTAGAGGGGGGGTAATGTCACGATCACCAGCGATCTACAGCCAGAGATCGCTGGTTGACACACACACAAACATTCCATGAACTACAAATCTGCTTGTTACCGGACTACAAATCCAGTCATGCAGCACACACTCCTGCTCCAAGTCACCATCTGATTAGCCTCTCTCAGCTGAAGCTGCTTCTGGACTGATTACACACACTTTATAAACAGCACACTTGCACACAGTCATTGCTGAGTATTGCAATCTGTTCCAGTGACTTTACAACGCGTTCCTTTGTTCCTGTTTCCATGTTTTTTGACCTTAGCCTTGTTGTTTGTTATCCGTGCCTGCTACCAGCCTTATTGACCTTCTGCCTGTTATTTGACTTCGATTCTGGATTTCCCTTATATACCTGTTTGCTCCTGATGACCACCGCTATACTGACTTTTAATAATAAATCTGCATTTGGATCCTCACACCGTTGTCATCGTCACTACCTGCCGTAACACGAGTGGTTTTAATATTACAGAATATGTTTTTCCACCATTCATAGGTTTTACACTGATGCATAAATTACAATTTCAGAGCAATTTAATAGTTAAAAACTAAAATTAAGTAACAAATTATGGCTTTGATGGAACTGGAAAGGAATATTTGAAGAGTTACAATATACTGATGTCCAATTTCTAGGCTTTATTGGTGATAATGGTCTGGAATGTTAGACCATTATTGCCTTTTTAGCTTATAAAAAGATGACAGAAACTAGTCAAACAGTAATGTCTGAATTGTTGAGTGGGCAAAATAAAAAACGTCAATATTTTTGGTAAGTTGTTGTTGTTGTTTTTTGCTTTTATTCTTGCCATAATAAAAAATTTAATTGTAGAGCAACCCATGTCATGTTGTCATTAATATTTAACTTTAGTAGGTAGAACTGTGGCGGTTCATTCCGCTGTGGCGACCCCGGATTAATAAAGGGACTAAGCCGAAAAGAAAATGAATGAATGAATGAAAGGTAGAACTGTCCAAGATATGAACAAAAGCAAGTGATGCATTAAAGATTGATTTTAAAAATCTTGAATGGTTATAAAAATCTTTAAAATCATTAAAATAAATAATAAAAACAATAAAAAATAATTAGTTTAAAAATCTTGAACAATATTAATGATATGACGTAGCTCTGGAAACTTAATACTTCTCTGTTTATCCATCTGGGTTTCTTTTGACCGCTCCCTGTTGTTTTAAAGAATATCACTACAGCGAAGGCGTCAAAGATAAAAGCCTTGTCAATTTTGTGACGTGCGCAATTTTTGTTGTTCAATGGTGCATCTAACCTGTCTTCAGTTCTGTTCAATTTGAAGAAATCTATTTTACCACTAATTTTGTGATTTTGCATTTTCTCTTTGTGTATGCGTGTTTTTGATATTGTGGTATAGGTCTTAGATTTAATACTTATGGTCTTAAAAAGGTCTTAAAAAGTCTTAAATCAGCATTTTGTCAGCGTCACCATCACGTAACAGAAAACTATTTATTATATCTGAATACTGTTAGACTCCCCAGAAAATCGTCAAACAGAGCTATTCAAAACATCCTCTGAAGCTGTATTCATATTGCAATATTTATTGCAGAAAAATAAAATATCGCAATATCAGGTTTTTTCAATATCGTGCATCACTAAATGTCAGTGTGGGAAATAATCCTGCTTTCTGAAGACTTTCTGAACCATTGACTGCTGTTTAGTTTCTATCGGAGCATGCGTGATTGGGTGTATCTTTATTGTAGTAGACATTTATGTACTGATTATGATATATATAATGTGTGTTTGTAAAATGTTTTTGTTAATTTAATACTAATTTATTTAACCTGACACTAGTGCTTGGTTGTATGTGTTCTTTAAGTTTTTAAAACCCATGATCCTGAATAATTTACTCTTGAGGTGCAGAAAATGTGAATAATACCAGGTCTAGGGAAGTCTATTACTAAGGAAGTCTGGACATTATCAATTGGTAATTAACGAGCACATAAAATGTATAATGTATAATGTATACAGGACAAAGAAATGACAGCAAATACTTTTTGGTGTGAATTTCTTGAGGGAATTTTCTGAAAGATATAATATTTAAAAATATATCAAATCTTGCTTTTTATCATATGGAATAAAAAGGAAGAAATAATTGACGTATTAATCAAAAACTCTGACATTACAGCTAATTAAATCACATACTTTATTTTCAATGAGCATGCTGTGATTTTTATTTAGCTGTGATTAATTAAAATTAGAATAATTGTGCAGCTCTACATCTGTTCAACTGTTTTTAACACAAATTTCCAATCAGCCCACGTTAGCAATGCATTTGGACATGTAGACATAGTCAAGATGATCTGCTGAAGTTCAAACTGGGCATCAGAATGAGCAAGAAACAGCCATATACAGTATAGGGGTCACGGGGAAAGGCCTGAAAAAGAAAAGTATTCAGTGTAGTGATGCACCAAAATGAAAAATCTGGGCTTAAACCGAAAATTCTGGATGTACTTTGCCAAAAATCGAAACCAAAAATTAAATAATAAGAAGAAAAATAATAAAATAATTTAATTTTTTAAGGAAATTTAACCCAGTAGCAAATATTATATTGATTTAAAAAACTTGACTTGATACAGGCTTAATATTTAATTAAAAGCACAGCATAACCTCCTTTTTGGCCTTGGATTTTCAGCCATTTTTCTCTTACGGATAAAAACTGAAAATACCATTTTTGTCTGATTTTCATTGACTGAAAATTTAGTGCATCCCTAGTTTTGTAAGTTGACTGGTTTGAGCCTATAGAAAGACAACCGCAACAGAAGGGCATCGCTAAACACACAACCAGTCAAACTTTTAAGCAGATAAGCAGAAGGCCACACCAGTGCCACATCTGTCGGCTAAGAGCAGCAAACCAAGGCTGTAGTTTGTGCAAAAATTGGACAATAGAAGTTTACAAAAGGTTGTCTGGTCTGATGAGTCTCGATCTCTGCTGACATGTTTGATTAGAGTGTCATAATTTGGTTCAACATGGATCAACAGGTTGTCGTTGTTGGTGTAATGGTGTGTAACGGGGTGTGTTGTTCACACTTTGAGACCCTTAGCAGCAATTGTGCATCATTTAAATGCCACAGAATATGAGTATTGACCACAGTATTGCCATTATGTGATGGTTATTTCCAGCAGAATAATGTCCCATGTCACAAAGTTCAAATCATCCCAAACTTGTTCCGTTACACCTGTCCATTAGTAAAGTACTGTTAACTACAGTCGCTAGATATCACTTCATGTTTCCAGCTTCCTGTTGAATCTAAACCATGAAGAATTCTAAAATGGTTCTGAAGGTAAAAGTCTAACATGGTACAATCTAGATGTACCCAATAAAGTGGCTGGTGAGGGTATTTTGACAGAATTCAGTCTCACCATGATTGGGCTGGTCAAAAGATGTTGGAACGTTTTCTCTCTCACAGACTTTGTATATTGACATAAATTGAGTTCAACAGCTGTCCCACAAGTCAACTTCGTTATAGGGAAAGACCCTGGTGCTTTGAATGAATAGTCCATGCCTGGATGTTTCTAAGTATCATTTATAATAGCCACCACCCACACTGACTGAACCTCTGCAGTATAATGTGACTTCATGCAGAAGGAATTGCAGAGCAGGTCATTGTTATTGAAATACCCAAGAGCAAATGCGTAGTGTAGATCAGTGGGCAATCGGCTGTGAATGTGCTACATTTAGTGAATCTTAAGAGCGTTGTGGGAGTGTTATGTCTGAAGGAATGAAGAGACAAACTAAATGTGTGTATTAAGTCCTCACAGTGCCTACGTAAATGAAGAGGTTAGAAAGTACCCTCATTTCTACAACTCTGGCATGAAAGAACAAAAGATGTTTATGTGGGTTATACAGTAGCCCGTTGCGTGAGAATGTAGATGGACGGACTCCTGTAGGCCAGAAGAGTTATTCAAAGTAGTTGCAATGCTCATGCTTAGAATGCCTGTTTATGCATAAGAGTTAACTTAAGGAAACTTTAATAGGCTGTACGTTTGACTGTACATGTAAATGTATATCCCACACACATTCTACACTGTAAAAAAATATTGCGCCAATTAGTTATCACAACTTAATATTTTGAGTTAAGTTAACTTATCTCGATTTAGTTTTTAGTTGACATAACTTATATATCAACTTCTTGGCTGTTCTTATTAGACTTAAGAATCAGCTGAACTCATGTATATTAGTTAACTGCTTCAAACATCTGAGCCTTAAATAGTACAAATATGTGCAAATGAAAACACATTTTTAATTCAATAAATCCACTTTAAAATTGTATTTGTGTGCTTTATATATATATATATTTAGATAGATCTGTTTAACGGAGAGATTTTTTCAACACATTTCTGAATATGATAGTTTTAATAACTCATTTCTAATAACTGATGAATTTTATTTTTGCCATGATGGCAGTAAATAATATTTTACTAGATATATTTCAAGACACTTCTAAGCAGCTTTTAAAGTGAAAGTGAAAATTACTTTTAAAGGCTTAACTAGGTTAATTAGGTTACCTAGGCAGGGTAATTGGGTAAGTTATTGTATAACAATGGTTTGTTCTGTAGACTATAAAAATATAGCTTAAAAGGGCTAAAAATTTTGACCTTCAAATGGTTCTTAAAAAATTAAAAACTGCTTTTATTCCAGCCGAAATAAAACAATCAAAAATATTATCAGACATACTGTGAAAATTTCCTTGCTCTGTTAAACATCAGTTGAAAAAAAATATTTTAAAAAGAAAGAATAAATCAAAGGGGGGCTAATAGTTCTGATTTCAGCTTAGTCTGAATTCTTTTTGGCTTAGTCTCTTTATTAATCTGAGGTCGCCTCAGTGGAATGAACCGCCAACTTATCCAGCATATGTTTTATGCAGCAGATGCCCTTTCAGCTGCAACCCATTACTGGGTGTTACGAACCCTTTTCTTTTAAACACAAAATAAATCCAACAAGGGA
>CAIGQQ010037820.1:2140815-2169648 GCA_903798035.1 Danio albolineatus | reverse complement strand
GGAAACAAACAGTGAGTGACGTCATGACACACGCACACACACACACAAACAGGCAGCAGCCGTAACACTGGGAAACACTCATACACACTCATCCACACACATACATACGGACAATTTAGCTTACCCAACTCACCTATACCACATGTTTTTGGACTTGTGAGGGAAACCGGAGCACCCAGAGGAAACCCACGCAAACACGGGGAGATCATGCAAACTCCACACAGAAACAGCAACTGATCCAGCCAAGGCTCAAACCAGAGACCTTCTTGCTGTGAGGTGTCGGTGCTACTCACTGCGTCACCGTGTCATCATATATATAATTTATTTTTATTTGTAACATATTATTTAAATTTATATTCGTTTACTTTTGGATGACAACAGACATTGAATGTCTTTCTACAGGTTTTCAATTTGATTGTGCTGGTAAAAATGAGTTGGCTAAATTTCGGTGGGTTTGGGATCAATTTGCATTCACTCATTTAATTTACTTCGGGTTAGTCCCTTCATTCATCAGGGGTCGCCACAGCTGAACGAATCGCCAACTTATCCAGCATGTGTTTTACACAGCGGATGCCCTTCCAGCTGTTACCCAGCAATGGGGAAACACCCATAACTCTCACATTGCAGATCTCATACACCACAGCCAATTTAGTTTTTTCAATCCACCTATACCACATGTCTTTGGACTGTGGGGGAAAACCGGAGCATCCGGACGAAACTCACGCCAACACGGGGAGAACATGCAAACTCCACACAGAAATGCCAACTGACCCAACGGGTACTCGAACCAGTGACTTTTTTTGCTGTGAGGCGACAGTGTTAACCACTGAACCACCATGTTGCTCCCTTGAACGTGCATTTTATGTTACATTTTTTAGAGAAACCTAGTGTGTGTACCAACTCATTTTTAGTTTTTAGGGAGGGTTCTGGACAGTTTGAGGTGGAAACATTCAAGTGCAATTAAGTGAAGTAGAATTAACATTTTAAGGCAGCTGGAACACTTAGTAAAAATGTTTACAGTGTAGATTTGGCTTGAAAAATAGTTTCAAACGGTGTTCTCACACCAAAAAAGTAAAAAAAATAAAAAATGACAGCATAAAAGGACATCACTTTTTCTTTCTACAGCAAAACTGGTCAAATGCTTTATTGTCTGATTCTGTGTCCTGTCAGTGAGCTTTGGTTGAGTATGAGACATCAAGTACTCAGAATAACTTTGCGCTCAGTAAGTGGATAGATATGGGTCATGACGGATTCCCTTTGCCCCTGCCATACTGGACCAGACTCCAGAGACCGTGAGAGCAGCCAGACTCCCTCAGTGCTGTTGCCATGTTCTTTGAAGGTACGGCACATAATTGTGTCCTTGGGGTATAGAGTCTGGCCTTCAGTGCTCCCCTTTAAAGCCTAAGACTTTCTCTGATACCTGTCATCTGAAACAGCAGAAACAAAGCTTTCTCAGAGCCTGATCTGCATTTTACCATGTATTGTTCAGAGGGAAGTAGTGTGGTGCAGTTAGGGTATTAGGATTTTTCTTTCTTCTCCCAACTTTTCTCACCTATTTCTTTTTTTTTTTACTCTGAAGTTGACCTGACCAAGGACAAATTGTTCCCAGCAAAGCGTTAGGAAGGCCTTACTTAAATGATAGATATTTAGGCTTACTTTAAAGTGCAGACTCTAGTTTTAGAAAGGTGTTTGAGAGCATCAAATGACATTGAATGACATTCCAAGTACACATCATTTTATGGATCGGTGCTGGGATTTTCCTTTATATCAGTGAAGGCAACAACAGCATTTGGTGAAAATGTGAAATGTTGGAGGTTTACCTTGAGTGGTATTGTTTTATAATCTAAAACTACTAAATAAATGTAGCAATTGAAATAAATCCAAATTAAAATATGAATGTTAATGAAAAACTTGAATGGACCTGACAAGGTAATTTGCTAGCTTGAACTGACAGTGCCAAAATCGAAAACTGAAATACAAATAATCAATACTATACAGAATCATATACATAAAAAGTAAATGCTCAATATAAAATTACTAAAACTCTAAACTGAATTCAGAATGAAAAATTAAATGGAAATTAATGGAGTAAAATAAAAGATAACTCAAAATAGAGCGGCACGGTGGCTCAGTGGTTATCGCTGTCGCTTCACAGAAAGAAGGTTGCTGGTTCGAGTCCCAGGTGACATTTCTGTGTGGAGTTTGCATGTTCTCTCGTGGGTTTCCTCTGGGTGCTCCGGTTTCCCCCAAAGACATGTGCTGTAGGTACATTGGATACACAAATATTGGCTATATAGTGTATGAATGTGTGTGTGAATGCGAGAGTCTATGGGTGTTTCCCACTGGGTTGCGGCTGGAAGGGCATCCACTGCGTAAAGCATATGCCGGAATAGTTGGTGGTTCATTCTGTTGTGGTGCCGCCAGAAAAATAGTGGACTAAGCTGAAGGAAAATGAATAAATGAATAACTCAAACATCATAATATTATTTCTACTAAATGGCTTTTGAATGCTTGATTCCAATTGGCTGGTGAATGTTCTTATAGGTGAGCTGTAATCTTCAGGGAAATGCACAGCTAAATTGCTGACCGCTCTTGACCACATTACAGTTATACAGTAGTTACATCATTTATTTCACTATGCCTGTTGTCAGTTATTCTTCACATAAAATAATACTGGTCCTGAGAGGGTTAGGAAACAGCCTGTAGTTTGCCCTCTGTTGTAGAACGATGATTCATCTTTCATCTCTCTGATCGATCTCTATTGTCTAAAAGTACCTTGCAACCCATTAACAGTTTGCTCATTTTGTCACATTATTTTAGGACTGATTATGTCATACAGTCAGACCAGTCATATATTTCATAAGCGATCCAAAAAGCCCCTAATTTTACAAAGAAAAAATCACACCTACATACTATTATTCATACTCATTCTCATTCTCAAGAGCACACATCAGCACAATGACATCTATTACACATAAATGATAGAAATTTTCTCCATCCAAACTATAATGCATAGGATGACTATAGTAGAATAAAAAGTCCTAAATGCACGTTATATAAGGTAGACGAATACCTACACAGATGTGACCTGTAAAACACATAAACAGCCATTCTCCAGTCGAGCTGACATCCTTCCGCCCATTTGAGAAGAATCAAACCAGTCAAATTCACTCTTATTATATTACGCTTTAAATTGCCATTGTAGCCCTTATGACAGCTGGAAACAAGGCTTGGTAATGAGTGCTGGTTTGTTTATCGCAACAGTGATGAAATAGTCATCGCACTGTGTTCCAGCCATGGTGAAGTTAATGTGCCGCTCTTTCTCAATCATCATTTCTCACAGTTTGTGAAGCGTGGCAGGCTGTGGAGTCGGCAGAATTGAACGGCTCCTGGAGGATGTAACTCCGCTGCGCAACAGCTGGAAAGTTATTACAGGGGGGAGTGGAGTTAATGCTAAGGAAAAAAAGTGTGGTCTGAAATTTTCTTAATTTAGTTTCCTCTTTATTGATAAGGTTTCACTAATTGATTATGTTTTTAAAATACGTCTGATGACTTGATTTTCAGGTTGTTGTTAGACATCTATTGTGTCTAGCTCTTGTTTTAGCCAGTATTAAATGTCTTGTAAACACACAAAAATACTTTGTTGGGGTATGTGACATTTAAAAAAAAGTTAATTATCTTTTTGTTAGGGCTGTCAAAAAATTAATCGTGATTAATCACATCCAAAATAAAAGTTTAACATAATAATTGTGTGTGTACTGTGTATATTTTATTATGAATATATAAATACACACATGCATATACTTGATAAAATGTTGGTTTATATTTAGATATATAAAAAATATATGTGTATGATACAAATTTTACATTTGAATATGATGTAACTACTTTGATGTAACTTTTTTATATATAGTTTTGGCTTCTATGAATGTGTTTATCACATATACATAATAAATATATATAACACACACACATATTATGTCAAAACAAACTTTTATTTTGGATGTGATTAATCACGATTAATTCTTGGACAGCCCTACTTTTTGTATGTCATAACAAACCATCTTATTGTGGTTAGTGTATGTGGTTGAAGTATTGCCTATAATTGCACAGGACCTTCAAATTGAGCAACTGATATATATCAAAGACACTAACACAAACATGGTAACACTTATACAAAGAAAAACATGTTATTAGCACTGCTCAGAAGATTATATTTTGACATTGCATGACATTTCTTTTTAGTGAGAAAATAATAGTGCTTACTTGAAAGAAATAAACTTTGACTATTTGTATAGACACTTCTGAAAACTGTGACTCAAGTAAATCACATAAGCTTAATTGGTCCCACTTTATATTAAGTGACCTTAACTACTACGCACTGACATAAAAAAATAAATACAATGTGCTTTCTGTGTTCATAATGTATTGCAGAACACTTCTGGTGCTATTGAGGTGGGATACGAGTAGGGTTAGGGACAGGTATGGGTAGGTTTAAGGGTGGGTTAAGTTGTAAGAAATGGTTCAACTGAGGAATTATACAAATTTATCACAGATGTAACTACATGCAGGTATTTAATCAAGTACAATGTAAAAACATGTATTTACACAATAAGTACATTGTAACAAATTATTAATTTCTTTGTAAGCATATCAGTTAAGGCCACTTAATATAAAGTGGGACTGCTTAATCTCTCTCTCTCTCTCTCTCTCTCTCTCTCTCTCTCTCTCTCTCTCTCTCTCTCTCTCTCTCTCTCTCTCTCTCTCTCTCTAATTATGACATTAATAATTGCATTAATAACTCCATAACTCCATTACAATCTCTAATATTATGTTTGGAATTTGCGATTGAATGTTTGGTTGATGTGTAAGAAACTGGTCCTGCACAAAAAAAGGCTTGTAATAAACAAGTCTAAATACATCGGAACAATGTATTGAGCTGTTTTAACTGTAGTTTCAATCAAACAAAATTGTGCTGAAAACAGCACGCTACATCTACTCAAATCCCCACTTACTAACCTACTACACCAGGGGGTTTCAAAGTGGGGTGCTGAAAATTATTTGCTATACAGTATTTTCCAGCCTACAAGTTGTGCTTTTTATCATCTGAAAAAGTACTATGATTTTTATTCCAAAGTGTCTTATATAATGCATTTAACATTATTTAAGCAGCACTTTTAGAAATAGGCACTTTCTGAAAAGTTCAGGACAAGGAGATGAAGCTGTTGCTTTCTGCTGATTGTCTGAATAAGATTTTTATTCAATTTTTGAAACAAATGTACTAATAAAGAGTGTGATTTTTATTATTAATATTATTTTATTTTGCTTTTTTTTTTTTAATGACAATTTATTATTCTTATCTTTTATGACATATAAGGAACTGCAAATAGGTACCGGAACACAAACAGGTGCAGTAGGCGATCTGCTAAACTGCTAACCGGTTAGCATAATATCTTTGAAACACAGTCCCACCCCTGCCATCCAAAACCACACCTCCTAAAATCACAAACACGCATATTAAAGATGACAGTAGACTACCCACTAGATTATGTCAATCGCCAGTTAGAAAACTTTATAGTACTTTATAATACTACAATTCTTAAGAAAAATCTGTATTATATCTAGTATGTTTTAGTTGTGCATCAAGCAAAACTTGTCATAATGTGACTGCAATATTTCATGCATGCAAGGATCGCTGGTCTCCCTTTCTTACGCGCTTTGTCCTAAAACAGGCTAGACGGAATAGCGCTATTTACTTATGTTTTGTTGTTAAACTAAATACAAATCTGTAAAAGATGCTGTGAAAGGTCCCTTATGAAACTGAAAATAGTCAACATCAATCTTTTGCCGGAAGATTTCAGTGGCTAAACAACACTTCTGTGCATATAACCCATTCTTAAAACAACAAAATCTACATCAGCTTCATGTGACTAAAGTAGTTTTAAAGCCTACATTACCTGTCTAACAGAAATACTTCAGCCATGGTGTCGTCTTTCCTCCAGCATGCAGAAATAACTCCAATATTCATTTAGGGTCTTAAAGTTTTGATTCGGCATTTGTTTTTACCACTCTCTCTTGCGTCCACGTGAACGTGGCATGCGTGTACTGTATGCGCAAATGGCAGATCTGTGTGAACAGAGGTGCACAGTTGTACAAGATCTACATTTGTTGACAGACAGTTTGGGCTACTTAGCAGAATTATAGGAATTGTCGGCCCGACAAATTTGAATTGGATGAACATTTTTTAGCCTTATATTTTACCCAGAATATAAAAATACATATAAACAAATTTAGATCATTTACTTTAATCATTACTATTGGAGTATGAAGAGACTTTCAACCAGCACAACAAAAAATGTTTTTGAAGGCAATCACCTACTGCACCTTTAAAACCTGAGATAAACTCCCCCGAGTAAGTGTTGTAAGGATAAGCATAATATATATGTAAATAAAATATGTATATTTATGTGTAAGAGCATGATGTGTGTTAGCGACATTTGCAAAAATGGCTTATGATATGCTTAATTTTCATTGTTCTGCTTGGTTATACTGCACTACAGAATCTACATTCTTGACCTCTACTACAGTAAACATATAAACTAGATATAAATCAGGATGTATTTTAGATTTTATTACATTTATTACTGTTTATCATTAATGTTTTCTAGTATATACGGTATGTTAGGATGTAAATCTGTAAAACAAATACGCACAGAATTGTATTTTTAAAAGTGTTTATGTTTATTTATTTTCAGGTTTTGTTCAAATCAGGACCAGAAATGTCTCAGCCTGATGTACTTAGGCTTTATCTTTTACGTTTTTCAGAGCGTTTGGCTTTAACACACTTTGATGTGATCTGGTCGGCTCTGCGCACCTCAGACCGTTTCCTGCAATGCTTTATTGGTACTCCATTTTCCTCTCTGTTTGTTGCCATGGAAACGGATGAACATTTCAGTCCCTTAGCGTCGTGCCCTATACGAACTCTCCAGCACGGCTAATCTGCTCTCCATGCTCTGTGCTCTGAGGGTACGGGTTGACAAAGAGTTTTCCACAGTGCATTAAGTGCTCAGGACACAAGTGCCTTAGCATATTGTTTCAGTAGTGTGGCCTCCTAGCTGATTGTCAATGCGTTAATGATTCTGCGTCTCAGAAGAGTTGGAAAGCATCTTCAAGCTTGAAGGTTAAACTGATTGCGAGGGTCTCTACTTTTTGTTTATGTTAGTCACCAATGATCTCAAGGTCAGATTATTAGCTTACTGTCTTAGTTGGAAGTTTTTGTTGTTGAGGAAGGGATCCGGACTGAAGCACTAAAAGTATGCATAGATACTGATGCTTTAAAAGAAGTGGAGAAAGTATTTCCATGCAATTTGTTATTCTCATATGCCGTGTAATGACTGTCTTTATTTTATGCACATTTATCCACAGTCGCAGAGAAGAAGTGTGGAGCAGATTTCAGAAAAAGCAGCAGCTGGAAGGGAGAGGCATTTACAGGTACATATGGTATGGTGATTTTTGATCGTTTTTAATCATGCCATCAAAATCTGATGGCTCTTGTCACTAAGGTCAGCATTAAAATCACACCTTCACCTTTGAAACTGAGAATGCAGCCTGTTGGTGTTTTCACAAGCACTAATGCCACAACCATCTATCCAAGTACTCATTTTTTTAGAAATAAAAACCTATTCATTTATTGGTTGCTATTTTTATCTGTCCACATGTTTCCCAATATAATTTAGTACACTTTCCATCTCCCTAAAGCATTTCTTGAAAAAAAAAAAATCAATAGTTTGTCTCTAATGCTTGTCAAGTCATATTGACTGTTTGATGGTCAATGCTCCTCCTGATCTTTCAAAACAGTCAGCATGAAACAGAAAATTGTGACGGTCGCATCAGAGTGAAATGGCTTTTTGAATGAGAAAACATGTAAGGTGGAGTTTGATTTATTGTTTTTTTTTTAATTGATTGGATTCTTGAGGTTTCAAAGTTGCAATCCATTTTTTTTGTGAGCGACAGCTTGATGGATTGGAATGATGAAGACTGTAATTTGTGGATCAGTTACTTTAAAACAGCATATGTGCTTTTTTCATTCATTAATTTTTCTTCGGTTTAGTCCCTTTACTCATCAGGGCTTGCCACAGTGGAATGAACCACCAACTTATCCAGCATTTGTTAAACATTTGTTTACACAGCGGGTGCCCTTCCAGCTGCAACCCAACACTGGAAAACACCCATACAAACCCATTCACACACTAATACACTACGGCCAATGTAGTTTATTCCATTCCCCTATACCGCATGTCTTTGGGCTGTGGGGGAAACGGAGCACCCGGAGGAAACCCACCCGAACACGAGGTGAACATGCAAACTCCACACAGAAATGCCAACTGACCCAATGTGACTCAAACCAGCGACCTTGCTGTGAGGCGACAGTGCTAACCACTGAGCCACCGTGTTGCCTGTGCTTTTTTTTTTAGTAATCTACATTATGTGCAAAGAAGTTTCAATTCAATTCAATTCATCTTTATTTGTATAGCGCTTTTACAATGTAGATTGTGTCAAAGCAGCTTCACATGCATTATAAAAAATTGAAACAGTGTCAGTCCAGTTTTCAGTGTTGAAGTTCAGTTTAGTTCATTTCAGCGTGGTTTAATAGTCACTGCTGAGAGTCCAAACACTGAATAGTAATCCATCGATGCGCAGCCCTACAGGTCCCGAACCATGCAAGCCAGAGGCGACAGAAGTGTTAGTTGGCTTTGCCTACAATCTTTAATTTTTAGTTGATTTTGTTGAGTGTATTAGAAAGCGATTGACATTTTATAGCATGTAAATAAAACTATAAACTAAATAAATACAAATAAATGAACTAAATAGGGAGGCAAGGTGGCTCAGTGTTTAGCACTGTCGGCTCACTTCAAGAAGGTCACTGGTTCTAGTCCTGGCAGGACCAGTTGGTGGAGTTTGCATGTTCTCCCTGTATTCCCATGGGTTTTAACTGGGTGCTCCGGTTTCCCCCACAGTCCAAAGACATGCGCTATAGGTAGTGTGTGAGTGTGTGTGGGTGTCAATGTGAGAATGGATGGATGTTTCCTAGTATTAGGTTGCGGCTGGAGAAGCATCCATTGCATACAAACAGCAATAAACAACAAACATTAGATGGAATGTTAGCGGTTCATTCCGCTGTTGTGACCCCTGATAAATAAGGGACTAAGTTGAAGGAAAATGCTAGAGGTGTTAAAAATAATCGTTTCTTTGGTGCACCCCGATGCAGATGCGGACAATTTGATATCGGTTCAGTAATGGATCATAACCGGTTATTACGTACTGATGTCATTTATCTCCTATGTGCTATGTCGCAGTAGAATACTATGGTGAAGGAGGCGAGGGCGAGTGAATAAATGCTCCTACTGCTTAAAAAGCAGATAATTGTGCACAGCTCACTGCTGGTGAGTTTGCTGGACAGTGTTTCACTAACACTAAAGAAGGTTCAGCATGAGCCGCTATTTCACTACTAGGGAGAAATGCTGTAAAACGCCATCTCTGCCTCTCTTTCTCACTCACACACACTTTTGACATTTGACCCACTGGCGTGTTCGTAAGGTAACTTTTCCCTCTCCTCTCGGCTGTTAAAGCGATACTTGTGGATCCAGACATGAGCGTGCCTCTGATGTGAGTTTTCTCCACTGCGTCTATTACGGATTACATGTGATAACCGGGCATTATGTGCATTTAGACTGCAACTGTGGCTGTTCTTCCAGTGTCACTCATCAATGAACAGCGCTTTCATTTCTATGGCCAATCGCAGCCCTTTCTGTTGAGCGAGTGAAGACAATGACCAATGATAGGAGTGTAGGAAATTGCTTGACAGCGTTCAAAAAAGCAAGCGGGATAATATTTACATGAGTTTATTTGCATGTTGTTTTCTGTGCATGTATTGGAGTTTTGTCTAAAAAATTTAAAATGAGTGTTTTCTTTGAGCAGGTACACTTAAATGACCAGTTCAAATATCTGACTGCTTGCATTAAAAGACAACATTATACTACAAATAATATGTAAATCTTAATATATTGATAGATTTTAATACATTTTTCTCTTGTGCTGTGAAGAAAAAATCGAATTATGTAAGGAAAGCATTGTCAATGCATCGTGATTGATCAATGCATCAAATTGAACCGAATCGATGACATGATAATTGTAACCGAACTGAACCAATAGACCAGTGTAGGTTCACACCCCTAGAAAATAGATGAATAATTGTATGGGTGTTTCCCAGCACTGGGTTGCGGCTGGAAGGGCATCTGCTGCATAAAACATATGCCGGAATAGTTGGCGGTTCTTTCCACTGTGGCGATCCCTGATAAATAAAAAACTAAGCTGAAGGAATATGAATAAACAAAGAAAATAATAAAACTGTCAAATATAATACATATTATACTATACAATTATACTATAGAATTTTAATTGGTGTTTTTTTCTGTTTGCATGTATTTTTGTGTGTGTTTATGCAACTTTTGTATTATTCTTCTGGGTTTTTGCCTTGAAGATAGATGATGGGTCAGAAAAAAAACTAATGCTGCTCAGCCCACAGTCTTGAAAAAGAAAATTACAGCAAAGAGAGAAAAGACTGTGGACTTTCCATTTGATGAGCAATCAGAAAGTACTTTTTCAATTTTGTTTTTGAGCGGAGACTGCCGTGGTTTTTCCTATCAGCAGCTTCAGACACTGAAAGAATGTCTTGTTCTCAGGCTGAGAATATTGTGGCTTCTTACAAAAATCCAACCCTTCTTAGAGGGTACAAAAAGAACAAGGATACATTTAATCTCTGGATTTGTATGCCTCGAAATGGCCTTTTCCCATTCTTAACCACATGTTTTGTCTTTCCTCTTCCTTCCTTTAAAAGTCCAAAAAAATTGAAGCACTCAAAGCACAATTATTGCAAACTTTCTCAAAAGCGAGGTGCAGTCTGAAGTGTTTTACCACTGTTCTGCATTGCTTCATTCGTGTTATTGTTGCTATTTAGAGCAGATTGCGCAAGAAGGTTTCCTGCTGGCTATTTTCTAATGGGGTTTTTATCAATACTTCTCCCTCCAGTTTTGCTCTTTTTTTCCTCCCTCTGGCTCTGGGAGACTGTCAAACCTTATCTCAACGGGGTGTTAGCAGACATTCAGTAGAGCTAATGCTCAAGTTTTTCCATCATGTTTAGATTTTTGTTGCTGAATTTTCGAGGTTACATGCCAGGAAGATTGTCATGGCAATCAGGAAGTTTATTAGAATGCAAACATTTCATGCACTTAAAATTCCCTTGCTTTCGTACATGTTTGTAGCATTCTCAGCATGTCGTCGAAAGAACTGAATGTCTTCTGGCAGATGTCTTGTTCTCAGACTGTGACTGGTATCCTCAAGAGACGGTGAAGAACAGCACAGTTCAATGTCTGTCAGTTAGCAGATAGCACTCAGTTGCCCTCCGACACTAACAGCCTCCTTGTTTTTAGAATAATTAGAGCCGGGAACATTATGGGAACACTCAGATGATGTTACTCTTCATGCACTGCTCGTTTTGCCTGGTTTTCAGACTCGTTATTTTCTCCGTTGTCATAGAGAGTATTTTTGGATAAAATCAGAAAGATTGAGAGAGGCCGTCTATATCTGATTCATGATGCACCGAAATCATTAGTAAAATCGTGCATTACACAAATGACACAAATTTTCATTGTTTAAGTGATTTATTCCATGATTACTTCTTTAAAATGTTTCTTATAATCATGTCATAATCATCTTATTATCAAGTCATAATCATGTCTAGTCCTTGACATTTCAATGGAAAGCCTAATTTATGAATATAATCTTTTTTTAATGTAGAAAACGGCTCTATAAAGTAACACCTTGTCCACACGACCACAAGTATTCACAAAACCGCACTTTTTTCTGTGCGGTTTTGCTGTTTGTCCACACAATTGGATAGTATAGAGCAGTGGTTCTCAAACTGTGGTACGTGTACCTGTAGTGGTACGCAGGCTTACTTGTAGTGGTACATGGAGGAATCGCTTAATAATTAAAGTTAAAAAAATGAACACACTTTTAACCCTTTGACGCGTACGATAACACAGATAAGTGATTTTATTAGGCTAAACCTTTTATTTTATTTTCAATTTTCTAATGTTTGTTATGTAATTCTTTCATTTGAAGCTATTTTCCTCCCTGTATTTGTAATGGTTGTTGGGGGCGTATGCTGTATTTTTATATCCCAATGTTGACAGGTATAGTTGAGTCACTTGCTTTTCTGACACGCAAAGCCTACTTTAAGGGCGCAGTAAACAGATCTAATTTCGAATTTTTTTGTTCAAACTATTTAGAATGTTTAAAGTGGCTGATAAACAATAATGATAATGAATATTCATAATAATAAGTATTAATCCACAACGTTTTTGAACTGCGCAGTGCTGTAGCTGCTTAATTACGCCTACTATGCTACTGTATTTCAATACTGGTCATTATGGTGGTACTTGGAGAAACAATTATTTTCTGAGGTGGTACTTGGTAAAAAAAGTTTGAGGACCACGGGTATAGAGTATAAGATGTCTGAAAATGAAATTTTCGAAAACTTCGCCCACGGTGAAGATTTATCAAAACTGCGAGTAAGGTGTGGTCATGTGGACACTACAGTTGGAGTTTTTACCTCATGACGTCGGCATGCACACTGTTTTCTCCTTTTTTGATTGGCCAACACAGCTGGGTTCACACCATACGTGGAAGACACAAATGAAGCAAATTGCACACATTTACGTACATACTTAGTTTATCGTCAAGTTTCTCTCTTAATTTTTCTTGGTGTGAACTCAACATAAAAGTGTCATTATCTCTGCCTGTTGGTTCGTTCTGCGTTACAGTGTGTTTTTGTGTTTTCATGTGGACGGAGATTATTTTAGAAATAAAACTGGGGAATACTTTGTCCATAAGTATAAGTATATTAAGTATATTTTGTAATTTCATTTTTATAGATTAGTTCATAATATTCATTTTCCTTCCGCTTAGTGTCTATTTCAGAGGTTGGCACTGCAGGAATGAACCGTTAATTATTCCAGCATATGTTTTACCTAGCAGATGCCCTTCCAGCTACAATCCAGGATTGGGAACCACCTATACACACTCAATCACATACACACACTCATACATACGGACAATTTATTTCATTCATTCATTTTCTTTTCGGCTTAGTCACTTTATTATTCATGGGTCGCAACAGCAGAATAAACCGCCAACTTATCCAGCATGTGTTTTACAGGTTGTGGCTGGAAGGAACTGGGAAACACCCATACACTCTTGCATTTACACCCACACATGGACTACGGCCAATTTAGCTTATTCAATTCACCTATAGCACGTGTTTTTGGACTGTGTGGCAAACCAGAGCACCTGAAGGAAACCCTCGCCAACACGTGGAGAACATGCAAACTCCTCATAGAAATGCCAACTAACGCAGCCACGGCTCGAACCAGCGACCTTCTTGCTGTGAGGCGACAGTGCTAACCACTGAGCTACCGTGTCGCCTTAGTTCATAATATTCTAATGTTTATTACATCCTATTAGATTTTCCAACATTTTAATATAATTTTTTTGGCTTTAGATGTGATTGGTTGTCATGATATTTCCGCCATAATATTGTCCTTCACAATATCATGCTATATGGACTTCTGTTAAGGTGAATGTCCAGTGCACACATTTCTGGTGTATTTTAGTGTCAGTGTTTTCTCTTAAAAAAAAGAGAAATCATTGTTGTCTGTCTGACCTAACGTCTGAGTCACAACACATCATTTGAAGGTCATAGCATTTTGTGCGGTTCAGAGTAACAGCTCCTGAATACCAATGGGACTCTGCTAGGTAAAAACATAAAACTGCATGAAACTGTGATGAATTAGTCATCAAATCAAAGTTTTTTTTTTAACATATACATAATATATACGATCTTTTTCACACATCCTATTGTGAATTATTTATCTATTCAGATGTTTTTTTTGAGCTTCTGATAATTATTAAAAGTAAAGTTACTCAATCTTCTGGTGAAAAGAATCTGTGTTTATTTGTGTATTTGAGCATTTTATTTATCTGTGTCTATTTGTGTATTTGTGACAAGTAAAGCAACGGCAGATTAGCCTGTAACCATACTGCTTTACTTCTTTAAAACTGAAGCACATGGTTTATGATTATTGAATTTTATTAATTAAAGCAGAGCAAATTTAACAAAGATGACTAAAGTTGATGTTGTGCTGCTTGCTCACGATTCTCAGCACATCCACATTTGTCCGTAAACTGAGATCCGATCTAGTGTTGCTAGACATAAAGCTCTACTGGGGCATGGACCCCCACTCAACCAGTGGAGGACACCATATATAAACCATAGGAGCAAGCATTCGATGACAGCGCTTTCCCTCCTCCTCCACCTCAAATTCATATTAAAGTTGGGCGAACTTATCAAATTTTGCAGAGCTAAAAGCAAGACAATTTCTTCCATCGTGGCTAGTGTGGCGCAGATGCTAAAACCTGCCTTTACACATGCACGACGTCGTTAATTGTACGGCAAGTGTAAACACATATATCGGATATGGGTCACAATTAAAATAACGTGTAAACGGACAGACAAAAAAATCTATATATTGGCAACAAATCGGAACTGGGCATCAAGACCTGACAGTGTAAACGGTTCCACAGATGCTTAAATATCAGGGAAGGGAAATCTGTAAAACAGATAATCTGTCAATCTAGCTAGAAGCTTCCCTCCCTTTTAAAGGCTTTTGGCATTAATTATCACCTGCTGTTTTGATTAATGTTTTAAATATCGCACCTGTTTTGTGAATACCATACATTAAGCTTTATTTGCTTGATTGGTTTTGCCATTTATTTGATTAGTGTCTGATTACTGGTTACAGTCTGGATTAGAATGCTGCATATAATAATCTTTTCACATATTCACAAACCACCTTAATCTCTAAAATCTTTTTACAGGAATTTTACCTGCATTTATCTTTTTTGCATTATGATTTGTGTTAAAGTTTAACCAACTTTTTCATGAATCTAATGGATGAATGTTGCGACAGAAGTTTACAAGTACGTTTACATTGTTTTATATATAGTTGAAGTCAGAATTATTAGCCCTCCTGATTTTTTTGCAACCCTCCCCCCCTCCTGTATATCCCCCTCATTTCTGTTTAACCAAAGTAATATTTTTTTCAACAGATTTCTAAACAATAGTTCAATAGTTTTAATACCTAATTTCTAATAACTGATTTCTTTTATCTTTGCCATGATGGCAGTGCATAATAGTTTAATACATATTTTTCAAGATACAAGTATCCAGTTTAAAGTGCCATTTAAAGGCTTAACCAAGGTAATTAGGTTAACTAGGCAAGTTAGGATAATTAGGCAAGTCATTGTATAACGATAGTTTTTTTTGTAGACAATTAAAAATATATATTGTTAAAGTAGGCTAAAATTATAAATAAAATAAAAAACTGTTTTTATTCTAGCCGAAATAAAAAATAAGACTTTCTCTAGAAGAAAAAATATTATAGGAAATACTGTGCAAAAATTCCTTGCTCTGTTAAATATCATTTGGGAAATATTTTAAAAAGATAAACAAATTCACAGGAGGGCTAATAATTTTGACTGTATATAGATACAGAAATGTTGCTACATACTGATTCTATTGCATATTTGGTATGAGCTTTAAAGTATCACAAGCTTAACCTCAGGAGAGGCAGTGAGAATATCGATGCAGCAACTAATCAACAAATCGATTCTTACCCTAAACGCATTGATTGCCTGTAGCTCTGCTGTAAGCATCTCTCTTGGGTGGGTTGAGGTTTTGACATAATTAGATACACATGCATCGCTCTGCAGAAATATCATCCTCTGATACGCATTGCTCTAGAATCCAGAGACCCGTGCATGATTGAAGGCGAAAGGAAAACCATAAATAATAGCAGAGTCTACCGATGCATGCTCTGAAAATAGCTGTATTACAGTAAAGCATTGAAATAATTTTGTGTTGCACGGCTCAGAATGCAAACCATTTTTAATGTAAATTATTATTACTTTAAGTTGAGTGCCTTTAGTTCAATATACTCTTTTGAGAAGCTGAATAGCATTCATTGATTGACTGGTTCCGCACCACAGAGCGGTTCATTAACGAAGAGGTTATGATGTATGTGCTGATGCCACATGAGATGGGAACTCAGACAGCTGCTTCCCAAGGGCTTTAACAACTGTCTAAAGAGGAGCGGGATATCCTATAAATTCACTTTGTGTGTCTGCTTAGCATTCAGATCACCTCGCGCGGCAGCCATTGACTTCTGTTCTTTAATATGGATTTTTTTCCTCCACAATGTTTTTTTTTCTCTTCTTTTCGTTTGCTGTCATTTTAGTGTCATAATAAGAAAGTAATATATTTTTGTGTGTATTTTGTGCCATTTCAGTTTGGTTTGAAGTTATTTGTTGCGGTGGCTAATCTTCAAAGGTAGAAGCAATAGCCGTTTGACCTCAGTTTCAGGTGCTTGGAAGTGAAGATCTGGAAGAGAAGGAAGGGACTCTCCAGGGGAAAAAATTCAATCTTTACTAGGTCAGGCTCAGTTCAGGAATGTATGCCAAAAATATCAACTTGGTTTCATGAAGAGGACTAGATAAAGAGAAGTCCATGCTGTTATAACAATAGGCTCTTTTCTGTATTTTCTGAATAGTGAGACTTTGTATCTGGCTTATTAATGTTTTTGTCTGATCAAGCATTCGCAGTATATTGCTCTCTTTCAGCACTGTCAATTCCAAAATCATTTCATCATTGTGAACAAAGATTTTAAGGTACAGTATAAAGAAGTCTGGCACTATTGAAATAGGGCTTTAACTTTGAGCAATTTCTCTCTTTGTATTTCTTTTAAATGTAAAAGTGTCAGTCAGCCCCATGCTGGCATACACATCTAAGAAAAGTTAAAAGCATGCTGCATGGTTTCTGTTTCTCAGAATATGTCAGATCGGTTAAGTAGTTGCCTTTTACAGTGCATAAAAGATTCCATTTCTGTTGGTTATTGTCATAGAAAGCATCAACAGTAGTCAGTGTGTGCATGTTTGTTAGTAGACCACAATATCAGTGAGTGCAAAAATGCATACGATTAACACTAATTCATCCATAAAAATTAATTCAGCATTTACGTCATTTGACCTATTTGAATTCAGTTAGATGGAAAAATTCTTATAGTCTCAGGTTATGTTCAAATAAAAATAAATGCACTCTTAGAAAAAAGGTACACTTTCAAAGACTTGACACAAATTATTCCTTTGTTCATTATTGCTACTTTTTAAAAGTATGCTGTCCCAGTGACCACTTTTGCACCTGTCATCTGAGAGTGAAGAGACAGAACCTATTTATCCTTGTTTACAGCATTTAGTAACTTTTTTTATACTCCTTCGCCTGCACCTTTCCTCCCAGGAGCTTTTTTTTGAAGAACATTAATGTTAATATTAAAAAAAACATTAGTAGACCATAAACCAAATGATTATTTGTCATTAAATTCATTATTAATACCAAAAATACCAAAATTTGGGGGAAATTTCTCATATGTCTTTGTTCCAAAAAATCTTTGTTTAAAGAACTATTTGTGTAACACCGTATTCTACGCAAGATAAGAGTAATTTTTCTGTGTTTTTCCACTTTTCATTGTTGAAATGAACTTAAAGTGCTCTTAAGCCTCCACAATAGTGATGCGCAACCTTTCTATTTCAGAAAGAGTTTCTATTTCAGCAACTTTACTGTCTGAATATCTGCATAAGCTGTGAAAATGATCACCTCAGGTGCTGACTATGTGCTTTATTCAGTGTTAAATGTGAGCTTGAATACTGACTTTACCTCAGATAACTAACACACACACATATAGTGTAAACAAGAATGTGATTAAAACCAAAAACCTTAGTCACTCTGCATGTATTTTTATAATCTTAGGTTTATTAATAATAAAAACCTGCCCTTTTCAATGAAGTGCACAATTATGTGCTTCTGAATGGCTGTGGTACTTCAATGTTTCTGTCATGTCTGGGGCCCGTTCTGTCGATTTGTTCTTTCTTATCAGATTGTCCCATTCAAAAATAGGTAGCACATCTTGATGTTGAAATATGCTACCAGGCAGATTATGCTAACAGTGTAAATGTTGATATGGGATTAATTAAATTCAATTCAATTCACCTTTATTTGTTTAGTGCTTTTACAATGTAGATTGTGCCAAAGCAGCTTCACATTGAAGGTTATAGTAAATTGAAACAGTGTCAGTCCAGTTTTTAGTGTTGGAGTTCAGTTCAGTTTAGTTCAGTGTGGTTTAATATTCACTACTGAGAGTCCAAACACTGAAGACTAATCCATCGATGTACAGCCCTACAAGTCCTGAACCATGCGAGCCAGTGGCGACAGCGGCGAGGAAAAAAAAAACTTCACCAATTGGTGAAAGTGAAGAATTAATAAAACCCAGAGAGAAACCAGGATCAGTTGGGCACGACCATTTCTCCTATGGCCAGACGTCTTGTGCAGAGCTGCGGTCTAGGTGCCGGAGGCTGGAGAACTGAAGGCTCGTCTGTCCTTGGAGGGTCACAGGAATCAGCCTCATGCTTGCTACTCCACCATGCACCAAACAGCTGCTCAGGATACAGCGTGGTCCAGGATTATGGAACCTTGGGATCGTCTTGTCGCGGGTCTTGGATCACATCTGTGATGCTGCATAGTCTCTGGGGGCCTCGGGATGAGTATCCCCAGGTGGAAAATGTAATGGAAAATGTAATGTGAATGATTTTGTAGTTGTATAATAAACTACCGCAATCCATAACCCCGACCTTAGAAATATTCAAATACAGAGTTGTTAGCATAATCTGATAAGAAGGCTAAAATGTCTGGACAGAATTTTGTTGCATCACAAGATGTTGTTAGGAATTGATGTAAGGGGTAAAGCTGGAATTGGGCCTTACTCTCACTGAGGATTCCAATAAGCACACTTCGCCTCCATAGCATCTCAGTTTAGGAAGTTTGTGGTATTTTTGTTCTTATTTCGCTGAACTTCAGATTGATTTGCTGTCAAAAGGGGGCTTGCAAATCACATTGGAGAGAAATGTCAGAGGCATTCATTTAGTCAGACACCCCTTCTTCCATTTTTAATCAGAGAGTGCTACAGACCTGACAAAGAAAGCAAGGCTTCAGCAAAAGCGGTCGGTGGGTGTGGCGTCCATCCCCGAAATAGAGTTGTCACAGTGTGTAGTTGGAAAACACACTAATCTTTTAATCTGCAACATGTTGCCTAATGCTATTGTTTGATGAGAAGTTTGTACTTCACAACCAGAAGAAGGCGAACAGATGGAAAGATCTTACACCAGAGCTGGATCTCATGAGCCAGCTGAGACAAAACATGCCCAGATGGTTTGAAGAGCAGTGTCCTCACGATGCACTCAGATAGCTTATAACCAGTGTTTACAAGCCGTGTGAGGAGTGGATGAAGAAGATCCTCCATACTGTCTGTCTCTGAGCTCTGCCTCCCAGTTGGAGGCTGTCTCGTGATGGATGAGGGAGACTTGAAGCCAGTGTTTTGCCAGCGCTATGTGAAAACACTTGATGTGTATGCTCCGATTGCTCCAGGCAGCCGTGACAGGTTGATTTATTCTGTAAGAGGCAGAAGCGGAGCGTGATTGGTTCTCGTCTTTAACGGGATGCTGAATTCATAGCTCAATCCTGCCCCGTTATCTCCCCGGTCATTGACTCTCATCAACTGCTCTCACAGTGCTCCCCTATACAGTTCAACAGGTCACTTTGGAATTAATAAGACAGAGTTTTGGGGTTTCCTTTTGTAGTTCAGTGAGCAAACACTTCAAGTGTGTGAAATTTGAGCTTTAATCGAGCAAAAGCAAGTTAGTTTTTTATTTGATTATTGGGGATTAATTGGATTAAAGACATGTTTCCATTTGGTATTGGCATTTTTAGTGGTTCAATGTCAAGTGGTCAGCCAGGACAGTCAGTGGGTGGCTCTTGTGGCTGTTTAAATGGATTTTAACCATATGAGCATTTACACTATATAAAATCAATCCAATCAAATACATTTTTGAATATTTCTGGAAGTGGCCACTGGTGGACAAGTTGAAAATATTTTAGAGCCTGTTTAAATTTATACTTAGTCCTGTCTAATTGTCATTTGTTAAGAAAACTGCATATTGATACCAGCATAAACCAACCAGGGCCTAAGATGCATCTTAAGCCACGGTCACACTAGAATTTAAGCATGCGAAATTCTGTCGTACTGCACTGCGAAAAGGGGCGGGATTAAACAAGATGATTAGACATTAAACAGCGAGCGATTGGTCCATATTTTAAATTTCTGTATAGAGAGGTCATGCTTTGATTTCTATTGGTCTCACGCAATTACGTGTTTTCAAGTTTCCGTCCGATTTCGAGTTCACCAATCTTGAACTTTGCTACGCAATGACATGCCAAAACTTGTCACACGAGCTTGCGTTTCCAGTCTACCAGATTCTCATGCATATGAATGGAAGTCTATGAGGCACAATGTGCTGTAGTAAGCATAGTAGTAAGCTGTAGTAAGCAGTGTTAATTACAATTCTTGGTCAGATTTTTTTCTTCACGGTTAGAATAGAATTCTGTGGTGAATATGTCAAGGCAAGGCAGCGCAAGTTTATTTATATAGCACATTTCATACACAGTGGCAATTCAAAGTGCTTTACATAAACAGAAACAAAATTGAAGTATAAGTAAATAAAAACAAATAATAAAAAACACATATAAACAGATTAAAATGAGTTAAAACAAGTTATAAAAGAATGAAAAAGAAAAAGAAAGACACAATAGTGCGATCTGTCGGACGTAGCACAGTGCTCATTTAGTAAAGGCACAGCTAAACAGATGTGTTTTCAGTCTTGATTTGAATGTGCCTAATGTTGGAGCACATCTGATCATTTCTGGAAGCTGATTCCAGCAGCGGGGGAAAAGCCGATTCACCCTGCTTTCACTGAACTCTTGGAATTTCTAGTTTATATGATCCTAAAGATCTGAGTGATCTATTAGGTTTGTATTCAGTGAGCATATCTGTAATGTATTGGGGTCCTAGGCCATTTAGTGATTTATAGACAAGTGATAATACTTTAAAATCTATTCTGAATGTAACTGGGAGCCAGTGTAGAGACCTGAGGACAGGTGTGATGTGCTCTGATTTCCTGGTTCTGGTCAGAATTCTGGCCGCAGCGTTCTGGATGAGCTGCAACTGTCTGACTGTCTTTTTGGGAAGTCCAGTGAGGAGGCCGTTACAGTAATCCACCCTGCTGCTGATAAAAGCATGAACAAGTTTTAACGGGGAACAAAGCATCTAATTCTTGCAATGTTTTTGAGATGATAGTATGCTGATTTACTGACTGCTTTGACATGACTGTTGAAACTGAGATCTGACTCCAGAGTCACACCAAGATTCTTGACCTTATTTTATGTTGTATGACCCTTAGAGCCAAGGTACGCATTCACCTTGAGAACCTCATCTCTATCTCTATGTCAATTTAATTACAAGTAACAGTTCTTCATTACTTTCAGATTAGATAAGCAGAAAACAACTTTCCTTAGATATTTACATTTACTAGTTTCATCATTCTAAATGAATCATTGCATTTCATTCTCTGAAATCTCTGTTTAAATGTTAACATTACAATTGCACTCCTATTAATTTTTTTAGACTTGCATGACATTTTATTTTCAAACCACTTAACTTCATCGCATGCACATTGCATCACTTGCAATAATTAAAAACTCAGAGAATCCGAAGCTACGGCGAACATAACTGCTGGCACAGACAAAAAATAGGTAAAGTTTTTTAGCAAATAAATAGCAAATGTTTCATGTTTAGCCTGTTCATTATTGGTTTTAAGGGGCTCATTTAAAGGAACTGATTGATTAAAAAGTCATTTGTTCATGAACACAATGGCTCACAGTGTTATTATTCTAACCAGCTGGAAACACCAGCGTGCATTCTATAGACATGATTAAGTGCAACCTAATATAATGACAGCAAAACAACCAGTGCCAAAGGCGACTAAATTTTCATTGTAAAACCACTGTCGTAAATTAGTGTTGTGTAGAATATGTGACCATTTTACATGTAGCCTGGAGCCCTTCAGAGGTCATCTTAACAAAGCAGCACTGATGACTAAAGTAAATAAACAAACCTAAATATTTCAGGGTCAGTTAATTGATGTCCCTTTGTCCATTATTGGATTGTCTGGATTGTGATGGTCTGGCTTAAAGACCTTTGTAAAAAGTCAGCTGTGGCTGTGTGATAATGGCTTTATGACTCGTGAGCTGAGCCTTCTAACCTTCTGAGACTGCGGACTTTATCTAAGAAGTCTAAAATGGCCAACCTTTTCTGCACGCATACAAATGCAACTGCTTTTCCACCTGCGAGTTAACTGAGTTTAGCAGGGCTCCCGAGGTACCTTTCCTTTCCGCCACTTATAACACCTGACTGACTCGCAGTGTTGCACAGGAAATTACTCTGGAAAACCCAGGCTGAGGGGATTATTGAATTATGCCAGATCCGTTCCGTGAGAAGAGAGGTGGAATTATTTGCTGCCACGGCATCTACCGTCAGCTCCCATGAAATCGCCCAGCTGTTCGGAGCTATTTTTACAGGGACCACAGCTGCAGAAGACTAGCCGAGACACTGGATGTCATAGCCAGCAGAAAATATGAGAGTCCGTCTGTTATTATACAGACTACTGCTCCACCTGATCTCGAGGGCCAGTTTTTGAGACAGTAGCAAAGTCAAAGCCACCTGAGGGAGGTGAACACAGCGCCTAATGCACTAATGAAGAACTGTACCATCATTAACCTAAATTCCCCTAATGGCCTGTAATTATAGAGAGTGCATTGTCAGTGAGGGACACTTTAGATTTTTCACAGAGGGAGCACTTACCATCAACCTTATTAGTCTAAAAAGAGTAGAAGGGGAAAAAGCACCAAACAAATATTCTTCATCAACGTGCAGCTGAAATAGCGAGTGCAAATGCAGGGCAGACTAAAAATGATCATTAATTTTGGGCTACCAGATTCTAATTCGACCACTCATTATGTTGCTTTAGCACCCTCTAATAGTGTTTTTGTGCACCCTCTGTTGTCTTGCAGCATAGCAAAGGGAAATTTGCATCATTAAAGAAGCGCAGGTGATGGAGCAGCATTTGAAAACACCTGGAGCATATCAGGAGAAAAGAGCTGAGAGTGCTCAGATGAATTCATGGAGGGATCGGGGCACACAGCTTGCGGTCTGGAGTGCTGAAAGGACATGTTTATTTAGCCGGCTGAGTATCGGTCTTGGTGTGAAGATGAGCAAATGTGCTCCAGCCGTCCTGCTGGTGTTTTTTAAGCCAAGCTGGCCGATTTCACTACTCCTCCTCCATATTTCCTTTAGCAAACAAGTCACCGTGTAGGTCGAGTCAGCATGTGACATGCATGACCAGTCAGTGTGAAATGTTTTTATAGAGAAAAAATAGCAAATTCTGTTTCACGTCCATCTTTGTGTCGCATTTCCAGGCATATGATTAGAGGAGCTGCCAGTCATTCTCCGAGCTACATAATGTAGCATTATTCATCTGGAACGCTTCAACACAATATGTCAGTCAATGTGCGTTTTGTCAACGCCAATGTATTATTTAAGTGACAAATTTACTAAATGATCTGACTAAACGAGCTTAAAACACAAAAGCCCTCTAGTCACTGACTCACGGAATCATCTTTAAACGGATCATGTGACCTTTGCGAGTAACAGCTCTCTTTGTTTGTCACGATGCTTTTGCAGGGGCAGGGAGAAGCTTCAACAAGAGGCACAAGCATGGAGGGGGACTGTCTAAGCTGCATCAAGTACCTCATGTTTATCTTCAACTTCTTCATATTTGTGAGTGCTCTCTTTCTTTTACTTTCACTTGAAACACTCAAGGGCTTTAAGATTGTTAACCCTGGGTCATTCGAAAGCCTGAGTAAACACAATCTTCTTCACTAGAAACACATAGTATCGATCGTGACTGTCTTGAATAAAATATTATATACTGACACTGAAGTTTTTTCTCCTGAATGGACTTTTTAAAACTATTAAGGTAAGAATGAATCAGTCTCTTCTTCAGGACGTCTGTTGGCATTTGGCTGTTTGACATCATCCCCCCCTTAAATGCTGAAATTACAATTTATATTTACAGTGTTTCGTGACTGTCCGAAGCATGTGAATATGAAGCACATGATTGGTTATGCATTTAGTCGTAACACTCTAACATCACATTTTCACACTACACTCCTTTGGCGTTGCACTGCAGGTTTAACACACAAAAACGTTTTAAAGCCTCGAATAAAAAGCTGTGAAAAAACGCAATGCTCACTTTGGTGCAATAGTACCACCTTCTAAATAAGCGACCTAATTGGTCAATTTAGATGTTAAAAGCTTTTGACATACACTTATAATTGTATACGCACATTGGCCTATCCTGATAAATAATCCGGTAACACTTTACAATAAGGTTCATTAGTTAATGCATTTACTAACATGAACTAATCATGAACAACACTTGTACAGCATTTATTAATCATAAGTAGGGCCAGACGGAATCTGCGGACATTTTTACTATTTCTGCGGAGTATTTTGTTAAAAATCTGCGGATTTATACGTAATGATTTTGGGAGTATCATAACTAAAATCTTAATATATTAAATAAAAGTAATACCTTTTTTAAACATATATTTAATGTTTACAATGCGAATCTAATTAGATCCACTTTATTTGGTAAACAAAGCAAGCCTCTCATATAAAATATCTACTAAAACACAGAAAATTGTATTTTACAAACTGTACTGTAAATAAATCACATGAATATTTTCATATTAGTCAATAATATTACTGAAATCAATTTGAAAACTGATTAAATATACAATTACACACATTTACACCAGTAAATAAACAGAATCAATGATGGGCTAAAAATCTGCGGAAATCTGCATAATTCTGCGCGTGCAGATTCCGTGTGGCCCTAATCATAATTGAACATTTACTAATGCATTATTAACATCCAAGTACATGCTTGTTAACATTAGTTAATGCACCATGAGTTAACGTGAACTAACAATGAACAGCTGAATTTTCATTAACTAACGTTAACTAACATGAACAAATACTGTAGTAAATGTGTTGTTTATTGTTTGTTCATGTTAGTAAATGCATTAATTAACATTAACTAATGACCCTTATTGTAAAGTGTGAGCAATAATCCTTGTTAATTCCATTTGAGGATAACAAACAAAATTTATGAGACAGCTGTTGACATCATTGCTGATTTTAAATGTTGCCAGTTTGATGTCAGCTGATGTCAGAGTATTTGATGCCTGAAAAAGCTGCCAGAGAGTTAAATGTTAAACCCAGCAAGCATTTCTTTCAGTTCAAAAGATGTCTTATAGACCAGTGGTTCTTTTTTTTTTTTTTTTTTTACCTGAGACCCACTTGTGCTCTGGAAAATATTGTAAGGCGATGACAAAAAAATTTGTTTTCGAACAAACGGTACTCAAATTAATATATCTAGATATGTTTATGCACAAATAATAGCCGAATGTAAAATATAAAAGCAAAACATCACTAGGCCATTTGTAACTGAAAATCGTAAGCTTTTGGCCTTTAAATTGGTCCCTATAATAGTTGCCAATTAGTTGCCAATTTTTTTGAAAGTTACTTGCCAGTAGCTGTGACGTCCCTGTGAGTGTCAACTCTTTTGCCTTGTGCTCAAAAAATGCTCTGGGCTTGTCACGGAGTTGGGGATGAGTCATCTGCAAATGTCTTATTAATTCTGCCTCATGCATTCGTTAGCAAGAACTCTGTGACTGGGCGAGGGACTCTTTGCTTCGAGAAAATGGAATAAAACCATAGTTCAGGTAACTATCTTGGAATTTCCCGCATTTCGTGTTTCCAGTATTGCTAGCGCTGCGACCCAAAATGTTTGGAGCTTCCTCACCTGGGTCCAGTATGCTTGAGTCATAAGCTGCTGAAGGTGAAGTGTTTTTTGTGGAGGACGAATAACAAATTTGTTCATTTTTGGTCAGCGAGATGAAAAAATTAACTAATGCAACATGATCATTCTCCTAATTGTCCACTGCTAAAAAATTGTAAAAATATGGCATGACCCCCCACAGAGTTCGATGAGGCTCCCTTGTGGGCCAGGACCCCCCTGTTAGGAACCGCTGTTACAGACATCCAAACATAGACATCTTTGCTAAAACAAAGCTAAATTTGGGATGTCAAAATCTAATTGAAAAAAATTGAAAATCTAATAGGTGTCTAACAATAGTCTAAAAATAGAATAGTCATCAAATAGTCAGGAACGAATAACTATATATGTGAAGTTTGTCTGATCTATTTTTTAAAAATTGCTTGGTGAAAAGGAACATAAGCAAGAAAATTCCTTCAGTTATAAGTAGGTAGGCCAACACAGAATCTGCGCGCACAGAAATCCGCAGATTTTTAGCCCATCATTGAGTCTATTCATTTACTTGTATAAATGTGTGTAAATTTATATTTATTTAGTTTTTTTCAGGAATATTATTGACTAATATTAAAATGTCCATGTGATTTATTTACAATACAGTTTGTATAGTACTATTTTCTGTCTTTTAGTAGATATAATATATGAGAGTCTTGCTTTGTTTACCAAATAAGTGATTCTAATTGGATTTGCACTGTAGAAATTAAGAAAGTTACAAAGGTATTACTTTAAAAGTTAAAACGTTTTTTTTATTTAATATATTAAGTTTTTAATAATAATTCCTCATATTTATATATCGCTTTTCTAGACACTAAAAGCGCTTTACACATTTTTTTGGGGGGATCTCCTCATCCACCACCAGTGTGCAGCATCCACCTGGATGACGTGACAGCAGCCATATTGCGCCATATTGCGACAGCCATATTTTAGTTACGATACTCTCAAAATTCATCCCACATAAATTCGCAGATTTTTTTTTTTTTTTTTTTTACAAAATTCTACGCAGAAATAGCAAAAAATGTTTGCAGATTTTGTCTGGCCCTAGTTATAAGCCATTATTTTACATGTTGTATCCCAAAGCCTAGTTGACATTGGACTGACAGATGTAGCAGATGAGCAGTTACCACTTAAAGTATCTGTAAGCATCAGTCAGAGCTGTTTTGCTAATTGAACATGCTAAATTTGAACCTGTTGGCTCTTAAAGCGACTAAGACGTGGCATTCTATAATCTGGTGATTGCTAGTCAGCGTTTCTTAAAGTCTGTTAGTGTAGCATGCAATAATGGATCCCAAAATTGAGAAATTGCTGTGACATGCTAGCTGTATTAGCTTCTGACTGATGAATTGTTTTAGTTGAAAGTGTGTTAAAGGTGCCTTGAAATGCTTTAAAATGTGCTTTTTTATTCAATGCTTGACATAACTTCAACTGATAAATGAAGAGAGGGTAAGACACACAGTACAGTAGCCCCTACCTTTTTTTAAAAAACAGCCAATGGCCTTTTGTTTTTATCACAGCTCTGCCAATTGAGTGGTTGGGGTCAAATGACATGTCAGATACTAGAGAGCGTTTGATTGGTCAAGATTTGATGAGAAACTGAAGTATGAACAAATTGTTAATCCATTTATGTGTAAGTGACAAACTGCAATCTGTTTTATATTTTCTGAACGCAAATTTTGTCATTATTTTAAAGCACGCTGGCTATTAGATATCCTTAAAACTAACAGACTGATACTAACATCTGAAATAAAACCTTTTAAGTGTCTGTTTTTAATGTATTAAAATGAGTGTTTAATGATATTCCGCTGCAGTCTTGCTTTCCTGACACAATATACAGTTCAAAGAGGGATTCAAGTTGCCACTCTAAACAAACTGTAAACAAGCGGACTGATCTGGTGCCAGCGTGCCTTTGCTTTGCTCATGAACCTCACTGAACTTCCTTTGTTCCTCAAAGGTGTTTAGCTGGCAGCCTTGTGAACTTCCCACTGCCACGCTAGTGCTGTGGGAAAATGAGCTCATATGAGAAGCCGTATTTTGCATTTTTATCGTGCTGGGATATATACTAAGCCACGTTCTCCTTTTTCAGCTTGGAGGTTCTTTCCTTCTAGGGGTGGGAATCTGGGTGCTGGTGGATCCGACTGGTTTTCGGGAGATTGTGGCTGCAAACTCTCTGCTGTTCACTGGAGTCTATGCAATTCTGATCATGGGCGGGATGCTGTTCCTACTGGGATTTCTGGGCTGCTGTGGAGCCATTCGTGAAAACAAATGTCTTCTATTGTTTGTATGGGATTTTTAATTTATTTCTAGATATACTGTACACATTATTGTTTTCATTCATTATGCAATACATTTAGCTTAGTATTGGATTGTTGTTGATATTTACATTTTGCATACATAATTACCATCAAAAGCCAATGTATGTAATGCTTAATAACACTTTAACTATTTTTGTTTTATTCTATTTATATTTATTGTATTTTATTTATTTCATTTGTAATTTATTTATATTTGCAATATTTGCAATATTGAAAATGAACATGAAAATAGTAACCTACTCATTTTAAGTAACAGGAAATGAGCAATCCTTATTGTGCAGCATAAAATCAATGTGTACAATACATTCACTTTTACCTATATTATGCGCCTGTTAAGTGTGACGTCACGCAAAGGGCCTTCCGGGTCCAAGCTCTCTATCAGACTGTATGGGGAGCCTCATCAAATGGTAAAAGCGATGTAATACTTTCCAAAATCACATTATATATA